>JAECUM010034219.1:0-30768 GCA_016617855.1 Megalonaias nervosa
AAAAAAAAAAAAAAAAAAAAAAAAAAAAAACCGACATATATAATGATATGATTACAAAAATAAAAACAAGCACCACGAAAGTAGAAACAGAAAATATGCTGTAAATATTTAAGACAAGGATACATTATTAGGTCTTTAAGTCTGTTCTTGCAGTTGAAATAGGTGAGTTTTAAGAGCGCTCTTGAATGAGATCACTGTGTCTTTGTATCTAAGTGCAGTGGGCAATTCGTTCCACGTTGCTGGGCCCTGGTATGCAAAAGAGCGTTGTCCACATGATTTCATCTTCATAGTGGGAATAATGAGAATACGAGTGTCAGAAGAGGAGCGTAAGCATCTTGCAGGTGTGTACACATGGGTGAGGTCAGATAGGTATGTTGGACTGGAGCCCGTCAGTGAAACGTAGCACAGAGAACAAATTTTGTGTTCAATTCTGGATCGTATGGATAGCCAGTGTAGGGTAGAGAGCAGGGGAGAGGCGTGCTCTGATCGTGGTACTCTAAGGATGATTCGAGCAGCTGTATTTTGAACTTTTTAAAGTTTCTGAAGTAGATATTGAGACGAACCAGACAGAATTGAGTTACAATAGTCCAGTCTTGAAAGTACTAAGGAACACACAAGTGTTTTAATGGCATCAACTGAAAGATACTTGCGAATGGAGCTGATGCGTCTCAGCTCAAGATATACAGCCTTGCATATGTTCATGACATGTTGGTGCAATGAGAGAGTACTGTCAAGAGTAACACCGAGGTTTCGTACTGACTGTGTGAATTTAATGTTGGTGTTGCTGATATTTATTGTCTGAGGTAAAGGATGTGAATGAGAAAGTCTTTGTGTTGTAATCAGGATGGTTTCAGTTTTATCATCATTCATCTGCAGCTTGTTACATGTCATCCATGATTTCACATCGGGAATGCACCTCTCTACACCTTCGATGGTAGCTTCAACTTCAGTTGGGTGGCTTGATTTGTATATTTGGGTGTCATCAGCATACAATTGGTGAGACACTGGATGATGATCTATGACACTTGAGAGTGGCTGAGTGTATATAATGAAGAGAACAGGTCCAAGAACAGACCCCTGTGGAACACCACAGCATAGTTCAACTGGGCTGGAGTGTTTTCCATTTGCGGACACAATTTGTGTCCTGTTTGACCAAGTAGGACTTGAACCATAGTAAGGCCGTATCATGAATGCCAAATACATGCTGGAGACGGTGAAGTAATATAGCATGGTCTATAGTGTCAAATGCTGCAGACAAGTCAAGGAGAGTGAGGACTGTAATCTTTCCTCCATCCAAAGCAGAGAGAAGGTCATTGGCTACTTTCAGAAGAGTAGTTTCAGTACTGTGGCAAGGGCGATATGCAGACTGTACATTGCTAAAAAGACTGTTTCAATTCAGATGAGATACAAGTTGGGATAGAACAACTTTTTCTAAGATTTTTTACATTAATGGGAGATTAGAAACTGGGCGGTAGTTCTTTAAATCATTATGGTCGAGTGTTGGTTTCTTCAGCAGAGGCTTTACAATGGCAGTTTTGTAAAATGATGGGAATTCCCCAGATGAGAGAGAGGTATTAATAACATCAGTTAGTGCAGGCAATATTGGGTCTAAGCACTCTAGCAGCAGTGACGTCGGAATTGGATCCAGTTCACATGACTTTGGTGCACTCTTCATCACGATTGTACGTACTAAATCCATAGAGACAGGTTCAAATGCTGCTAACGGTTGCCGCTGAAATTCTGTATCGCAACTGTATGGTGACGACGAGTCAACTGAAATTGTGTTGTCAAGTTTATCTCTGATGGTTTGTACTTTGTCACGGAAGAAATTTGCAAACAGGTCCGGAAGGTCGACTAGAGAGAAGGTAGCTGGAGGTGGTGTACATTTGTTCCTTGACATTAGCTTGTTGGTAATCTCAAATAGCTCTTTGCAACTGGAACTTTCCGTGATCTTAGTACTGTAGTGGGCTGATTTCGCTGCATGGACTATGTGACATTCTTCTTAGCGGCATCATAGATCTGCTTATGAATAGTGAGTCTGGTTGAAAGCCAAAGCCTCTCAGCTTTACGGCGGTCTCTTTTAGCAGTGCGAAGCTGGTCCCTAACACTGCTATACCACGGAGAACACTTCTGAATTGCTATTCTGCACTTGGTTGCTGGGGCATGTTTGTCGAGCAATGAACGCAGGCAGTTATCAAGTTGTTCTGCTGTAGTAGGTAAGCTAGTTGTTAGGTTTGCTTGGATATCATGCATTAGTTTGGTTCTGTTTATCATACGGAGGTTTCTCTTAGTAGTGAATAAAGGTGGAGGGTTAGGGACTGATACGTCAAGATGGCATATAATGCAGAGGTGATCTGATGAAAGTTCGTGGGACACCAGGGAGGACTGAAGAATATTATCATCAGGTCTGTAAAGAATCCAGTCTAGTATGTGACCATGTTTATGGGTGGGTTGGCTAACTGACTGTTTGAGGTTGAAAACGTAAATGGAATCTAGGAGTTTCGATGTGCATGGGTTTCCAGGACAGTCAAAGTGAAAGTTGAAATCTCCAAGAATAATCAGGTTGCCACCTATCGAATTTCCATACTCCAGGAGATTCGGAAACTGCTCCAAAAAGAGAGATTCTGTCAGCTCGTTTCTTCTACTAGGAGGAGGGCGGTAGAGGCAGAAAAAATGGTTTGACCTTTGTTCCAATGTGAGTGTAGTTTGGACTAGTTCAAACGATGTGTGGTCGAAATTGAAAGTTGTAGTGTAGTTAAGACGGTTGATCATGGAGGTCTATGCGATGACAGCAATTCCACCTCCGCGAGATTGGCGGGGGAACGACTTGATGGAGTAACCGGTGGGTGTTAGATCCGCGCACTTGGGTTTATTGCCTGATGTTTTTAGTCATGTTTCTGTCAGGAAAAAGACGTCGATATTCTGATCGTTGATAAAATTAGCTATTTCTGTGCGCTTTTCCGATGGTCCTACTGATTGGGCATTGAATAATGCGATGCGCAGTGGTATCTCTTCGATAGCTGACACAACGGTTGACGATTTAATTGGAATTTGGATTAGGTTGTCTAAATTAACGGCCGAATTTTTAAATTTCTGCGCCGGAAAGGGCGAAAGGGAGATAACTGGAACTCTTCTTCCTGTTCTACGCCGGTCAGCTTTGAAACAACGCTTCTTTTTTCGCTTCCGTTTACAGTTATGGAATGATGAATGTAGTCCGAGATCGTTTAGTCTAGTGCACAATGTAGTGTGGAGAGCCAAGGAGTGGTCATTTAACGCAATTAATGAGGGTCCATCATAGCATAAACGGGTGGACTGGCAAGTATCACGTGATGGCGGCTTGTTCGATAACAAAGGAAGCCGCAACAGTGGAGCAAGACAGCTGAGAAAAAGTCTAATTTTTCTCGTTTCCAATACAAGAAGATGAAGAAACACATTCGAAAAGAACAGCCAGTGCATGATGAACACAATAACGCAGACGAAGACAGAGAACAAGCACATAGATCATGAAAATGGCACAAAAATCCGGACAGCTGCCTCAAGCCGGTTAAGCGATAGCGGCCATCTTGAACCATATATAGATGACGTGGGATGTTGAAGCCCAGAGGGCAGACAGACGGCTCAGCTACGAGAGAGTGGTTTACCCATCTGTTGGAGACCACTCAACGCTCCATGCTGAAATAGCTGTCACATCCTCTGGCAACGGACGTAACCATATTGTTCGTCTCGAAGTCAACCGGACTGCTGGATGTGAGGTGATGTCCATGTACAGTGGAAGTTTCTCACTGGCATAGACCGTAGCCAACACTTTTGTGGTTGCTTCCTGGCAATGCAGATGTGGAGAAGGAATATTGCTGAGTATTGGCAGCCGTTGTAAAGGAGTAGGACGTAGTGTTCCAGAGATTATGCGCATTGTTGTGCTGAGCTGGACATCAATTAGCTTAGTATGGGATGATCGAGCCCAGACAGGAGCGCAATACTCGGCTGTCGAAGACAGATGACCAGTGCTGATGTCTTGAGTGTCTGAGTGTCACTTAAGTGTGATGATTCTAGCATGAGAAATGCTTGCAAAATCGACTTAAAAACAGTTAACCAAAATTAGCGAAGGACGAATGATGCAATAAACATGAAATGTGGATTGAACTACGTTTGTGATGAGAGAGTAGTACCCAAAAAGATGCACCCCTCACAAACTCTCAGGATTCAGCATGCAACATTATTTGTACAGTTTGTAGGAACACTGAGTTAGATGCAAAAGCCTAACTAGAATGTACTGCTAAATATATAAATATATGTACCTGTACATGTATAACATTAGCTCACTGAGCCCACACCACAGGTTTTAGGTTCTATGAAACCCATTCCAAACAGTTGGCTTGGAACTAGGGAGAAAGGATACTGACATGCTTTTATATCTGTGATCCCAACACCAGGTTAGTATAATGTAGGTCTCCTTTAACTTATTAGAACTAAAAACTGTATATTCTTAAGTCCTCACAAGTTACTTTGATCCTCATTCTTAGTTGCAGAAGAACTGTAATATTGATATAAACAACTAAAGTTCTGCCATCATCCGAGATTTTGTTGAGGTGAAGCTTTCAAAGCTAAATTGATTGAAAGTTTTAAAACAATTGAATTTGAATGTGTCCAAATAATTAGGTCAATATCTTGTCAATCAGTCAGTAAAACCTCATTCAAGCTACTGTAGTCCTGAAAATTCATCGTGAATTTGACTGAAATATAACATGAAGTGCAAATACTAAAGTAATTACAAACCAATTAAGGTCAATCAATAAAAATGAAAATGCGAGATTATTTTAAATCCATTTCAGGTTAATCGATAAAAGTGCCAATGCTTGAGTAATTGTAATCATGTTAATCAATAAAGTGTCAATGCTTGAGCAATTACAATCCCGTTTAAGTCAAACAGTAAGTGCCAATACAAGAGTAATTACAATCATATTAAGTTAATCAATAAAAGTGTGAATTCTAGAGTCATTTATAATCCATTTTAAGTCAATCAATAAAAGTGTCATTACCTGACTAATTAAATTCCATTTTAAGTCAATCAAAAGGCAATAACACTTATATAAGCCAAATCAGCTCATCATTCAAGATAGGCTATATACATGGCGGCCAGTATGACTCGTGCAGGAAGAACCTGGGGAAAGCTCTGGTATGAACCACCAGTCCAGGAGAACCAACTGTTAACACTCTCACATACCCACATTGGCCAAATTGGAGACTCAAACCGACGAAGACTGAGGTGAAATGGCAGTGATCGGTAAAGGCAACCGCTTCAGAACACTCGGCCTATCGGGCCACAAAACTGGAATGTGCTCACAATTGATAAAAAGGTCCATGTTATGGAATGTTGGTGTTTCTCTGGGTCAGATGTTGTCCCACAACTATGTGACCCCCTACCCAAAGTAACGTTGCTTTATTGTGTTAATGAGCGGAGGTAAAATGAGAAAATTTGAGGGCAATGCTAATGCTACCTTCATGCCGTCCTCCAAGGAAGAGCGATTAAGGTAAGCCTAATAGGTAGCAACGGCTTCAATCTCATTGGCTTTTAGCTTCAAAAAAGAAAGGTCTTGATCATGATGCAAGATGCTGATAAGCTCTTTTGGTTATGGTGACAATCCATCGTGTGATAGTGGCAGCAGAAATCTCTACAGAGCTGTTGAGAGGGGGTAAAGATGTTTCCGTTGGATGCCTTGAGACAGAACTGGAATGCCCTAATGGGGCATACAAATCTAATTGTATGATCCTCAGCACACATTCAGCTGAGACTGGAGATTGCTATTGATAGTGCAGCTATGGAATGTAATTTATCTGTGGCTAAAATTCGACGCTGACAAAGGAGGGAAACTGAATTATATTTCGCATTAAACCGGAGACGACTGGTGTCGATCGATAATGCAAGAATCCCACTTAGTCTGCACACGGAGTCAAGGGCGATTAGAAACAGTCTCGGGAGTTTGATCCTGAAAGAAGGCCTCACTGGTTGGTTCATAGAGATTTTGGTTAACGACCATAAAAAATAAAATTCATTCTAGGCGTACAACAGTGCAAGACAGGTCATTGCAGCTCAAAAAAAGTTAATAAGATTGGCAAATTACAAAATGTAACCAAATGACGTGCCTTGAGAGAATTTAAGTGAGTTTGAAATGGCAGCTATATAGCCTTTGATAGTGGATACTGAGCATCTTTGTTCTTAAATATAAACTAAAGGAATAGAAGTTAGAGAGGGACATCTAGGACCAACATGCTTCCTACTGCACCAATCACATACGATTTTCCACCTGGACATCATAGATCGTGAATGTCAAAGCTCTCCTGGCCTGAATGATGCAACTGGCAATTCAACCTGAAAAACTAGCCTAGATGAGAGATCACTTGAAATGAGTCAAGCCTGAAGACGGAGAACTTGCAAGCTGTTGTGTTTAGAATTGCCCAGTCTTGCTATATAAGGTTCCTCCTGTGAGGAAGAGACATAATAGAGCGATCAACAGGTCCAGAAGAAATAACCACCCTGGCCGCACCAGCATCAAGTTGGGTAGGCTTCATAGACAACTTTGGGGAATGTACCCTGTAACTGTCAAAATAGATCAAGAGTGAGGAGGTGACGAAGCACACTCGACATTGCCAAATAATGTTTTGGTCTGTCAACACTATATGATAAATTTCTTCCACCGTATAATGCGGAAGAAGTCAATCTGGTTGTGGTTCAACCAACCACCACCCCAACTCGAAAGATCTTTCCCGAGCCGTACAGGATCTTTTTGGACTGTGTGCCAGATGCTTTTGACCACAAGTCGGGCTGTAAGTGATGATAGACTTCGTTTTATTTCCTTATCAAAAGACCATAATCCTCTTCCACATCCAACAGGGAGGATGGAAATGCGTAAGAGCAGGCTTCAGCAGTGCTTTCTCTACATTGAACTCATTAAAATCTACAAGAATGGGGAAAGCATCATCGACGACACTACAAGCTAGAGCGGTGAGAGCATCGCTTATCTTCAGTTGTCGAGAGGGTATAATAGCAGGTCTCGAACTTCAACATTGTGTGACTCGCATTTGTCAGTTCTCGATGAAATAACGCTTTAAGGCTTATGATTTGTTTCCACCCGGTGATGATATGACGGCGGGACATGAGCCGCAGCATCACGTCCTCGTTCAGGGCAGAGTCCAAAAGAAAAAGGGGGCATACACGACCAAGGACTCTGAGCCGGAGGACCCCACATCTCAGAGAAACTGATTGGCATAATAGAAAAGGGGATTCTGATCTAATCACCTAGTCTAGTCTGAGCCCGTTGGCTAGACCCAATGCTGCTCATAATGAGATGGTAGAGGGTGGATGGGGGGAACTAAGTCCGAATGTTATTCTATATTTATGAATCCAAACTGTGATGATCAAATGATACAGGATCCTCAACTGATGCATTACTCAAAAAGGTGTTGTGCTGATCCCTTCCATGGGGAGGGTGTAACTCACTATAAATACAGAGGTACAATATATGTTGAGACCCGATGTTTTGCATCAAAACATCGCTGGTTGCCGGAAGCGGATTTTGTGGCCGGAATTCTGTTGTCTTTTTGGGCATGACATCTAATTCTTATGTATATGTAATTAAATTGCGTGTGTGTTAGATTTAAAATTCTTTTCCTATTTTATTTCTGTTTCATTACATTTTATTGTAATGATTATTCTCACGGGATTCGATATTTTCTTTCAGTAGAATTCGGTTTATCTAAAACGTAAAACCTATTACAGATGCATTATGCTTAGCTCACTCTGGTAAACAGGTTGTAAACAGTACGGGAAAACGATTGGCTATTGCCAAGGTCATTTCGGACTAGTCTGAATAAACAATGTTTTATTTTTAAATTTATTTCAGAGTGAGAGTCTGGTTCTTAGATAGGGCTGTTCTTGCTACGTGACAAATTTCATATTTTCTATTCCGTTGTTCAAATGTTAAGAGACCACGTGACCTATCACGCGAGAGCGGGATGATATTTTAGTTGGATTTACTATCCTTTCTGAGAGCTTTTCAGTCAGTTGCATTTTAAAACCTTGAGGGCTCGAAAGGTTTCAATTGTTGAAGCCAGATTGTTTTTGAAGTTCATTCGTTTTTGGAATTTAATAATTTGTTCTCTAGAAAACCAAACGAGTGTACTTTTTTATAAAAATTCTGGGAGAAAAAATTAGTGGAAATTTATTCTGGAGTTATACGGAAATAAACTGTGATTCAATTGATGAATTGTTGCCATTTGTACAACGACTACATCTGAGGTCATCGCCTTCCATATTGGAACGTCATCGAGATTCGAACCTGAATTCTATTAGAACTATTTAGTGATAGGACTTGTATTTTTCATTCTTAGGATTAAACTTTGGATTAAATTCACAAACTATAAGTCCTATTTCCAATTTTTACATTGTTATCTTGGGAAATAAATTATTTTGTTAAAATATACAAAGCTTGTTGACTTCACTCTTTTCTCTTGTTATTATTGTACGAGTCTACACGTAACATAATGTAGACCAGTCTGAACTGTACATGGACAGCTGAACGTTTGAAAAGAGTAGGTTAAGTTTGAGACTTTGAATAAAATGTAGCCAGAACACGAAAAAGATGGGTCCATAAAGCCAAAAAAGAACCCCAATATTTACACTTCTGCTCATGCATGAGTGAAATAGCCAATAACAAAAATGACGTCTTTCGCACATCTAGGCATCCGGATAAATGAAAATCTTTTGGAAGTAGATGTATTGGATGTATTCAAAAGTAACCCCTAAAATGCGCTTCCTACTTCAATTTAAGGAGAAGGTGAAAAATATCTCCAGAGGTTAGTGAGTTAAGAAAATGGTAATTCCTGAAGAAGATTTATGTTAAGCTAAAACTTTTTAGGGACACATGCACCTATTTGCCAAGAAAGGTATATGTGGCAGCAATTCTATGGTGAGCAGCTGACATGAAAAGGTGAACAACCCAACGTGCTCAGACTACGATAGTGAAAAGTCAAACAGCTGGATAACCTACCTTTAAGGTCACAACCTCAACGACTGAGCTATGATACATAGTCTGCCAAGTGGCGGTATTTAAATGGATCGACCCACCAAATGTCAACACTAGTGCTACAGTAGTGACAGATGCACAAAAGGGGTACATTTCTAAGCTTGACATGGAGTACCCTGATGAGCTCCATGAATTGCACAATGACCAACCCACTGGCCTCAAATGTGCTTTCCAAAATGTTGATGTTTCTGTACTATTATGAATAATTAACCCAACTTTAAAACTAGTTTTCTTGTAAAATATTGTTAATTGAGATATTTTATCTTGGGAGTGAAAATAATTTATGTTCATGAAAGCTTCAAATAGGTCATGAAATACAAAAGATACATACCTTGACATTCAGTGTGAATTCTGGACATTTACTACTTGCCTGCACACACTTAAACTGCATTGTTGAACTTTGAATATTTCTTAGCATGTGGTTTCTTAGCTTTGGGAGAAAGCACATATTTCGGCATTTTGCCATGAATTGAAAAAATTATTAAAGATGCCCTTGAATATTTCCTCTTAAAACATATTGCAACAAAAAAATCAAAATACTTTCTCTATTGTGTTTGCCAAAATCATGTATTATAGGCAGTCTCCACTTTATCTCCGTTTGGCCAATATTTGACTGGTTTTCAACAAATGTTCAGAACAAATCATGACCACGTTCTTTTTCCATTATTACTTACCTCGAAAGACTTTGCACATTTGGTCAAATTTCAACAACAAGGTAATCAATTAACAGCTAGCTGTGTATACATGCCAGATGTTCTTTCTAATCCTATAGTTCTGCCACGCATCATTGCAATAGTCATCATATAATTGGAAGACTTGCTGTCCCCAGTACACTGATTGTGGCTGGTATCTCAAATTTCTTGATAGAAGTTTCTCAAACTTCTTCATAGAACATATAAATGTACCATCTTTGATTCTTCTTTTATTATTTTATTTTAAAATTCTTTTACATTTCGAAAGTGATAGATTCCAACTAAAAAATGGTATGTGTTGAAAGCCGCACTTAAAAACTATATTTTTTTCACCTGCAGCTGGTAGAGCCACATGTATGCAAATTAAGAGCTCTAATTTTCCAGTAAGAAAAGGAATGCCTGCAAGCAACTGCTCCACTGTTAAAATCATTTGTACGCAACACACTCAATGATAAAAAGCAAGAAATCTTGGGTTCATTGCCAATTTTGCTTGCACTGCTGTCATCCCTATCCCCATTTTCAGTCAGAGAGCACTAGCATAGTGCTTCGTCGTCCTGGTAAGACGTTGGCATGCTGCTTAGTAAGTCACCTCTCCTTGAGGTAATATTGATGCAATGTGACTGCAACTGAACTCAAACTCCATTGCTAGGATGTCTTTCTCAACCTTGTCATGTCATCTGCATTCCTCACTGTCCCTTTTTATTATTTAACTTGAAGAGATAGTTTGAGTCAAATAATGAGTTAGCAGTAATAGTTACCAATCCAGCCATAATGTCAACAGCGGTGGCCATTGCTATCATAACTGAGCAGAAATGATGCATTGAATCAATATTTTTCAAGTGCAACAAACGATCCTTCAGCGGGTCTGCCTCGTCCTCCACAGGTTTCTCCAAACGTTCGTATATATCTCCCGCTTCGGAACTCGATACGAACTTGTATAATTTGATGCGCATAGTATAGCTGAGTGGCGATATCCGTACGTAGAAAAGTACATGGCCGCCAACGTTGTCTAGTATTTCCCTGGCGCGTTGGAGTCTACAGGCTCTCCTTGCTTCCAAATTCCTTTCTTCCCCAAAATTTGTACAAGTTTGGGTCTGTCCAGAGTACCACAAACGTCTTGGGTGTAGTCGATAGAAAACAAAACAAATCCTACTGTAAGCATGTACTGCTTGAATTCTAAACGTTTCTCCTGCAGCAAATCTATTGGAATCTGGGACACATTGCATTTGGCTACAAATAGTGCAACATCTCTAAGTAGTATATGGGGACGATATAGCAATAATGGAAAATACATTGCAGACCACCACCACCACCACCCGGGACGATATGGCGACAAGATTTATAGCGACAAAATATCACCCTGGGACGATATAGCGACAATGGGAATTTTGTATAGGAACAATAAGAATGGAACAGGTAGGGTGACGTCACGGTACTGGACACTTGCAACAATGTAGCAAGTACCGTGACGTCATGCCACCTGTTTCATTTCTATACAAAGTTTAATGCATTCGCGTCCGTGTCAGTGGATAGTATACTATGTACTAAACACTTGCAACAAGCTGAACACAAACGCGAATCACATTTTTCATTTAGATTTTCCATGCGCCAAATTTTATAGCGCATACGCATGACGTCACAAATATGACGTCCGAAATTCCTTTTGAAAAAACCTAGTATTTATTTTTAGCTACAACTTGAGGTAAATTCCTAAGGAAAACCCCACTATCTATTTATAATCTCATCTTGTAGGATAGTCGTATGAACTAACCTAGTATCCATTTATAGCTACAACCTGTGGAAAACCCAATTCTATATTTATAGTCTCAAACTTTCCAGCTTCAATGACGTCACTTTACTCAACACTAGGGGAATAATGGCAAAAGTGTTGCAAGTGACTGACCTAATACTGGCTACTGTAGGTAAGTGGGTGACATGAATTTGATATGGATAAAGGGAGTTTTAAAGGGACAAACAAAGACCAATACACACACGCACGCACAAAGAAACCTACTCGCACACATACAAACGCACAAATACAAACACAAAGAAACGTACGTACACGCATAAAAACAAACAAATACAAGGAAGGGAAGAAAAAACTCATTATAAACTATCCACACAGAAGGGAAGAGAAGAAACAAACACCCATATCTACTATCCACACAAACGCTACGCGAACACATAAAGCATACCATATATACTATCCACACAAACGTACAGGAACGCATAAAATCACACCATACTTACTATCCACACAAAAGACGGCGAACGCATAAAAGACACCATATCTACTATTCACAGAAACGGACGCGAGCGCATAAAACACACCATACTTACTGTCCACACAAACGTACGGGAACGCATACAAATACACTATACTTACTACCCACGCAACCGAACGCGAACACACAAAACACACTATATCTACTATCCACACATACGGACGCGAACGCATAAAACACACCACATATACTATTCACACAAACGAACGCGAACGCATATATAACACACACTATACTATTCACACGGAATGGAAGAGAAGAAAAACACCCATATCTACTGTCCACACAAACGTACGCGAATGCTCACAAACACAGATTCTACTATCCACACAGAAGGGAAGAGAAGAAAAACACGCCCATATCTACTATCCAGACAAGCGAACGCGATCGCATATAGCACATACTATCCTAACCACACAAACGGGAAGAGAATTTAAAAAATACACCACATATACTATCCACATAAACGTACGCGAACGCATAAAACACACCATACATAATATCCAGACAAACGAATGAAGAAAACTTTCTTATGACACCTCGCAACGCTCTAATCAGAAGTTCGATTTGTGTGGGCTCTTCCATCGTGCTGGTCGGCTTGAGAGCGAAATGAATGCTGAGAGGGAAGGCACCAGCCCTTTATATATACACTGAGCCTGACATGGATATATAGGGGTCCGTGGCGTTTCAAATGTAGTCATTTGACTTATGGCAGTCACGATGAAACGATCGCATCATTTCGTAAAGAAAGGAGAAGCACGTAAGAGGCAGAAAGGTGATTTATCTTCTCGCACAGTAGCTGAAGTCTTGGCTCAGATTCATGCCAGCGATTTTGAAGATGAGATGAGTGAAAGAGAACCTAGGCCCAGAGAGTCTACACCAAGTCAAAGTCCATCACTACCAGTAAACCCTGAAAAGTACTACCACATTCGAGAGACCGACAAACGCTCCTCTAGAAAATTTCGGACCACAGCCTACACGTACACGGTGAAGCTTAAAGATTTCAAGTCCGACGTACCGTTGGAGAAAGCAGAAGTGTTCATCACCAATGTGTGGGATTCTCTGTTAACCACACTGAAACAGCAACGTGAAGCCAAGAAGACGATCACTTGAGACTTTCCGTTCATCACAACAGTTTGAAGTCCGACGTTTGGATCGAGTTTAGCAGTGCAGCAGAATTGACACCTTCCAAAGTCATCGACAAGATTCAACACGTGCAGCAATCCAACGACAAGTTTCACATCACCGATGGAAAAGCAATACTTTTCATGACCCACGTGTCTCTTCCCCAAGGGACAGGACAACGCAAAAAGGTGTTCTTGGTAGAAGACCTTCTCAGCGTCAAGCGTAGCCTCTTTCAAGTTAACAATACTCAAGACCAGATGTGTTTAGCCCGTGCCATCGTGGTGGGACGAACGTATGCGGACAAGAACATCTCGGCAGAATGGAAAAGAGCCTGGAAAACTATTCAACGATCGGACCGAGCCAAACAACAAAGAGAAGCAGAACTCCTGTTACAGCAAGCGGGGATATCCAAAGACACCGCCTGTGGCACTCCTGAAATGCAAAAGTTACAAGACGTCTTGGCTCCACGCTACACCTTGAAAGTGCACCCTCAAATTGAGCGCGGACCTCTGTTGTTTCGAGGCAAAAATTTCAAAGACGGAAAATACATTCACATCTATCATGACTATGAACATTTCGATGCCATTACCAGTATCACAGCATTTCTGGTATACGGTTATTACTATGAGAAATGTGACTATGGCTATAAAACAATCGAGAGCAACACAAGCTTTGCGGGTCGAAATGTGAGGAATGTTTAGCCTCTGAGCCCTGTCTGGACCAAGGACAAGAACGAGTGCATTGCTCTGCTTGTCAGCTCACTTTTGTCAGCCCTGCCTGTTACCAACAACATCTAAACACGCAAGGTTCACAGCAGAAATGAGCTTGTCAGCTCCTGAGATTGTGCCCTACTTGTGGACAAGACATACGTACCAACAATGCCAAGGCACACGTATGTCCGGGAAAGAATCGATGTCACATTTGTCGCCAAATCGTGGACTTGGAACACCAATGCTACATTCAAAAATACCATTCCAAACATGAAAAAGAAGAAGATAATGACCAGAAGAAAGGGAATTGCATCTTTCTCGATTTCGAATGCATGCAAGAGACTGGCATTCACATTCCTAATTTCTGTGTGGCTCACCGAGCGTGTGAGAAGTGCATCCAAGAGCCTATCTTTACTCATTGCCCTCACTGTAGCAAGATTCCTGGAGATGGACAGTTTCTCCTCAGATACTATACGGAACAACGTACCGAACGTCCTAAAGTGACTTCGAACGGAGCCAAAATCATTTCCATGCAAGTGGGACAAGTGCAGTTTAAAGATTCGATGAGTTACTTGACCATGCCTTTGAGCCGCATGCCTAAAATGTTTGGAATGGCAGAAATGGCCAAAGGCTATTTTCCGCACTTTTTCAATACCGAAGCCAATCAACACGCTATACTACCCCATGTGCCTGAGGGTCACTACTACGACCCCGACAACATGCGTACCAAACAACGAAAAGCTTTCTACACATAGTACCACACTCACGCCTCGGACCCTTTCGACTTTCAGGAAGAAATGTTAAAATATTGTGGTTCCGACGTGGACACTTTACGGCGTTGCTGTGGAAAATTTCGAGAACTGTTCATGGAGCACGGAGGGATCGGTCCTTTGAAATAAGCCTGTACCATTTCCAAAGCAAGTTCCTTAGTGTACCACCAACGATTCATGCCCGAAAACACCTTGGCTGTCATGAGTCCTCAAACGACGAACTTTGTCAAATGTCAATACTCGGTCAAAGCCCTACGCTGGTTACATTACTTGTGCGACAAGGAAGACATATGGATTCAACATGCCCGCAATGGAGGAGGCGAAAAGACCATTGGAAGGTATTCAGTGGACGGTTTGGACTTACAAACCCCAAGATCGTGTACGAGTTTAACGTTTGCTTATTTCACGGATGTCCCATTTGCTACCCTCAACGTGACACTAAAAATCAGTTTTTACAACGGACCATGGAAGACTTGTACCACGCTACTTGTCAGCGGCGCTTGAAGTTAGAACAGCAAGGATACCAAGTGGTAGAAATGTGGGAACACGAGTACGATCACCGTATGAAAACCGATCCCGAGTTTAAGCGCATCGTGGAAAGTTACAAGTTGGTGGACCAATGAACCGCGGGACAGTTTGAACGGAGGACGGACGAATGCCACCTGTTTGCTGTACGAAGCCGACAAGGAGAAAGGAGAAGAAATCAAATACTTCGACGTGTGCTCTCTGTGTCCCTACGTGTGCAAATATTGCCACTTTCCGCAGGGCACCAGCAATTGCTGACGAAACACATCGACATGCACAACATTCGTCAATACGAAGGATTGATCAAGTGCAAAGTCGTGCCTTCCACGTACTTGCACCATCCCATTTTACCTCACCATTGTCAAGGAAAACTGATGTTTCCCTTGTGTCGTACTTGTGCCGAAACGTGCACCCAAGACCAACCTTGTCAGCACACTCAGGAAGAACGCGCCTTGACGGGAACGTGGGTTAGCATGGAATTGTTTAAAACTCTGGACTTGGGATACCAACTGTTAGAAGTGTACGAAATTTACCACTTTCCCAAGACAGAAAAAATCCACAAGGGCGACGAGACTCAAAAAGGCATTTTTGCAGACTACGTGAATGCCTTTTTGAAACTGAAACAAGAAGCTAGTGTCTGTCCTTCCTGGTGCGACACTCCCGAAGACCAAAAGAAATTCAAAGACAAATACTGGGAGCAGGAAGGCATCACTTTAGACCACGTCGAGAAAAACGAAGGAAGGCGATCGTTTGCCAAAGTGATGTTAAATTGCTTGTGGGGCAAAGTCTCACAACGACCGTGTTTACCCAAAACGGAGTATTTGACAGAACCTCCTCGCTACTTCCAGATGATTCACGACAAAACTAAATACATGAAACATGTGGACGTCGTTCGTGAGGACTTGATTTTAGTCAATTACGAAGAAGAACTGGACTTTGTAGAAGCCGACTAATTTGGAAATGTCATCATTGCGGCTTACGTGACATTCCATGCTCGTTTAAAATTGTACGAAGCTTTAGAACTGTTAGGAGATCGTGTGCTGTATTTTGACATGGACAGTTGCATCTACATCGATCCTTTGGGTCAAACTCACCCTGTCATCGAAGGAGACCGTTTAGGAGCCTGTACGGACGAGCATCCCGACGACAAGATTCTAAGTTTTGCCAGTGGCGGTCTCAAAAATTACGGCTACGAATACCGTGACCCTCAAGGAGAAGTACACACGGAGTGTAAAGTGAAAGGATTGACTCTCAATTATCGCACCGGTCGACTGGTGAACTTTGGCGTCTTGAAAGAAGCCTTGCAGTCTGGAGAAGATGGAAATTTTAAAGTAACCACCCACAAACCGCACAAGATTGTACGTTACTCATACACCAAATTGTCAGTCGGCCTTTAGAAAAGTGTATGAAATTGTGTACCAGAAGCGAGAGAGAGTTTCCAACCACTTCACTTTGCCGTACGGTCACATCGATAGTGGTCAACTTATAAATAGGGACAACGTCCAAAACCAATAGATTATGTTAGTGACAGTACCAGAAGAAGAACAATCACTCCCTTCAGGACAGGACAGGACCGTCGTTGACATCCCCGAAAGGCCATTCCAGGAGGACCCCTATGTGACTCTGCCTAGTGTAGAGACTCTAAGAACATTACACACTGTCCCTACGATACCACCTAATGATCACCAAAAATGTTGTACAGAGACTTCTTTATATTCCACTATGATCTTTTTGATGTGTCTTTTATTCATGTACGTAACCATTTAGCTTTTATGTATTTATGTCTTTCGTGTTGTTCACAATTAAAGACGACAATAAACGTGTCCTGAAAAAGTATAAAAACTCTTGTCTTGTCTGTCTTCGTGTCAAAAGTGACATTCCTTACAGTACTACTATGGTTACCTCTACTGTCTCTTCTCCCTCTTCCTCCACTTTCAAAGTCATCGACGAACACGAAGATCGGGCTAGTGGGTAGGCCTTGTATCTTCGCCATCCCTTTAACATACTCATTGCTGGACCAAGCGGTTCAGGCAAAACCGAATTTGTCAAACGTTTGATCGAATATAAACATCATTTGATCGATCGTCCACCACAACGGATCGTGTGGTGTTACAAAGAGTGGCAATCGGCGTACAGCCTTCTGCGAGAAAGTCAAGGCGATTCTATCGTCTTTGTGGAAGGCATTCTTGTCGAGGACGACGGGATCGTGTCTGATCCTAGTCAAACCCATTTGGTCATCTTTGGCGACACGTTAGGAGAAGACGACGAAGAAATTAAAATCTGGTTTACGCGCAAAGGGCATCATCATAATGCCAGTGTCATTTACATCACTCGAAATTTGTTTCAACAAAGTAAAGCCCTTTGCACCATCAGTCTCAATGCTCATTATGTGGTCTTCTTAAAAGCAATAGAGATAAATCGCAAGTGCAAGTGTTAGCGAAACTGTTAGGAACGCACTGGCTGACTCATGTGTACGACGATGCCACTCAAATCCCACACGCTTATTTACTCGTGGATTTAAAACCCACCACCCCGGATTATTTGCGATTTCGTACCATTCTGTTTCACTACTGGTGCCAACACGGAGGGCGTGTCGTCTACACGTCCCCGTCGTCGACTTAACCACAAACACAACCACCAAACAAAAAATCTATAAAAATCTCGGTCACTTTGTCACTGTCTCACACATCGTCAACATGACGTCCCTTCAGTCTCATCTTCCCATCAAATTGATTCGTGCCTTGTACGGTATCAGTCGCGAAAAAAATCCACAAATACGTGCTCGTGTCTTAGAAGCTAGTCTCAAAGAATTCTTACGATGGTTTACGGTGACAGCACTTCAATTACTGCAAGACATCATTCAGATTCCACATCAAACCAAACACTTTCTTGACAGAAACAAAGTCGCCTTGACGCACCTGGCCGATCCTCGCATTGACACACAAAGCAAAAAGCAAATCATTTTGAAACCTGGAGGAAGCGGTTCTCTAAGAGGTGTTATCATTCGTTCCCTCTTACAATGGGATCCCAATGCTCCCAAAGTTGCTCCCAAGAAAAAAAAAACACTGCCCGAAGTACCCAGAAGAAAAAGAAAAAGAACAACGGTGTCAAGACCAGGCCACAGCCTCAGAAAAAGAAAAAGAAAAGTCCACAGAAAACAGCTCCTACTCGCAAGAGAACGTTTCCAAAAACTTCTCTTCCAGCGGTGACACCCTCTTCCTCTTTAGCGGCATGGCCACTGCTTACAAAGTACCTGCCCCCAAAATTAAAGTCCAGGAAAGATCGGGCATGTTACAGAGTTTACTGGATTTGTACAAACAAGAACTGTCCCGATTTAGTCCGTTGCGAACTCCCCAACGTCGAGTGATACCTGTCATCACGTTGATACGACGTAAAGACAATCAGTGGCGACGCATTCTAGTACAAAAAAGACCTCAGGCAAACGATAGGGATCAGTGTTTTTGTGCTGCTGAATGCCCAAAAGATGCCCCCTCCAATTAGTGTATACCGTTACCATTGTGGTCCTTCTTCTGTTCAAAAAGGAAAAGGAAAAAGAAAAAGAAAAGGACTGCCCCCTCATTTAGCCAAGCATTGGGACATGTTGTCTGTCCTGTCCAAAACTCCTCTACCCATGCGAAAACAACTCATTCAAACTACCTCCAAAGACGTTATCGATACCGTGTGCGAATGTTGTCTGAATGTCTTGAAAGGCACAATACATTTGTCTAAACAACAGAAAGAATGCTTAGCCAAACATAGACACGTTCTTCTCCAAATGGTCCAAAAGAAAATACCCATTGGTCAAAAGAAAACGATGTTGGTGCAACGTGGAGGAATTTTGCCCTTTTTGCCCATGTTGCTGAAAGGAGTAAAGGGAACAATAGGAGGACCATTGCGAAAAAGAGTATTGGGAACGATGGGATACATCCTAGGATGAAGATCAGAAAGGTCCAAGAAGATAAAAGGAGGACTCTGGTGTCAAATAATCTCAGACGTGACCCTTGAACTCTGATGGAAGGGCGAAAATTGACTTTAGTCCCTTACAAACGATGGATGGAATACCATCGTTGGCAAGAATAACGGACCCCGAATTAACCTCCCAATCCTCAGTTGACCGAGATGTCCCAGTTACAACACGAATTGCAATCGTTGATGGATCGGAGCGATTTGTCAGAAACGGAAAAATGGCAACGGTACGGTCAATTGTTGCAGTAACTGCAACTCTTTCATCAGAAAGCTTTTGACGAAACAGCTCAACCCACTCTGAAAGATTTTAAGGCTCTGATGAAAAGTCCATCACCACCACCCCCAGCGGTAAACACAGACGCAACCCCACGGATGCCTGAGGAAGAAGAGGCACGAGATGTCTTTCAAACACCTTCAGCAGCTCCCATCCCTAGTAAGATTCCAGCGTCCTTGTTGACCCCTTCCCCTACACCCCAACGAGAAGAACGTAAAGCTTGGGTTACAAAGATGAGGTCCACTTCTCCTTCGACAGAAGTGAAAAAGAAAGAAGGGAAACCAGAAGTAAAAAAAGAAAAGAAGACCAAAGCCATCCCATTACCACCACCACCACTACCTTCGACGTCTACACCCGTGGCACATCAGACACGTAAAGCCGTTTCTAAACCACCCCCTCGTCCCATTCAGAGTAGCATCAGCGAAGAGTGGATCACATATTAAAAAAATGGAGAGGGTGTTAGCCAGTATTTACTACGATCCAGCCCATCCCGCAGGTTACGGAGGAGTTCAGAAATTGTATCGCGCTGCCAAAACTCGACTGAAAAGTATCCGTTTACCTCATGTGCAACGCTGGTTACAAGAACAAGCCACGTACACCTTACACAAACCCATTCGACGAAAATTTTCCAGACGTCGCACCCAAGTGGAGGGCATCGATCATCAATGGCAAGCTGATTTAGGCGATGTCTCTCATTTAGGTACCTACAATCGCGGCTACAAATATTTGTTTTGTTTCATCGACGTCTTTTCCAAATTTGCTAGGGTTGTGCCATTGACTTCCAAATCGAGCAGTGAGTTAGTGCGAGCCCTCAAACTGGTGTTGAAACAAAGCGGTCGTCACCCTCTTCGATGGCAAACCAATAAAGGCACCGAATTTTTGAACCAAGATTTCCACAAAAAAATTGAAGAAACGTGACAATTATTTCTTCCACCACCGAGAATCCGGAAACCAAAGCCAGCATCGTGGAACGTTTTCAACGCACCTTGAAAGAACCCATGTGGAAATATTTTACGCATCAACACACTCTCAAGTACATCGACGTCTTACCGTACCTCGTCCAAGAGTACAACCAATCTTACCATCGAAGCATCGGACGTGCCCTCAAGAAGTGACTCCCAACAATGAAGTGACCGTCTTCGAGCGCCTGTTTGGTACGTCCCCAACTGTGACTGTCCCAAAGAAAGCTGGAGTGTTGGTAGCAGGAGACTGGGTGCGTATTGGCAAAACCAAACGCACTTTCGACAAAGGTTACTTATCCAACTGGACCACCGAATTGTTTCGTGTCACTGAACGAGTGCGTGGAAGATATGAACGGGGAAGTGTTAAAAGGAACGTTTTACTTGCCCGAATTACAACGTGTGACCAAAAAGAAGACGAAGTGTTCGAGATCGAAAGCATTCTTGATCAAAGAACTCGTAAAGTGGGAAAACAAATCGTGTCAAGAAGTCAAAGTACGTTGGAAAGGATATCCTCCCAGTTTTGACTCTTGGATCGACGCTTCGCAAATCATCGACTATAAAAAGAAATGGCCATCATGCCCTTCAACACAGCCTCAGCTACCGCAGTAACCACTCCTTCGCCCAGTTCTTCTGTGCAAGATCTACAAAAACAACCCTTGTGGGTGTGGTGTGGAGAAGGTGTGCCTAAAACGCAAATCGTCTTTCTCTGCCAAATCTTTGTGGTGTATTGTGTCATTGGTGCTGCCATTGCCAATTTGAGTTTGCAACAAGGAGGCAAACAATTGTGGACCATTTTATTCAGCAGTTGCATCGGTTATCTTCTTTCCAATCCGTCCCTGAAATATTCCTTGAACGGGAACAACAACGGGAGCCTTGCGTCCAAGGTTAGTCCCTCTTCCAACAGTCACCCTAACCATCCTCTTTTAGACACTCCTCTGACTTTCAGCGCCCCTCGGACACTAGAACTCGGGAATTATGAATAACCACTTTTACTTAACGTTAACCAGTGACAGTTCCATGGAGGTGTTTCCCAATAACACCTTGTGCTGTTAGACAGCCAAATTACCTCAGACCATTCAGTTGGATCACGAAGCCCATTGGGAAGTGACTTTGGTGGAAATGATTCACCCTACGCAAATCCTAAATATCCTTCCTAATCAAAACACTTTTACGGTAGAAATTCATGACGAGCAAATGCAACAAAACTTGGATGAACGCACCACTGCAAGTGACTCTATGAAAATACAAGACCCCAAAACTAAACGATTCATCTATCTGTTGACCATTCCTGCAGGTTATTACTTTAGCGGACAACATTTGGTGAACACGATTTCTACCAGATTCCATGCCGTGTTTGGCAAAGCCTTGGAGAGAACCAGAAAAAATATCACCCTCGAGTACCACAAAATAGCTCGTCGCCTACTCATCAAAATTTCAGAGGACAAAGTATTGGCCATTACATTTTGTCCTGAATTGTATGATATTTTGGGTGGAGACACCAAGTTGATCAAGATGAAAAATGAAATACCAGCCATGACCAGTAACTTGGATTTTGCGAAATATTATCGATTCCCTGTAGAAATGAACCAAGGACTGAATTTGATTTTTGTGTATTCCGATGTGGTGGAGTACAACGTGGTGGGATACACCTCCGTACGGTTACTGCGTGTCATTCCTTTCAAAGTGGATTCTGCCACAGTCTCTGACGAGGAAGGTGGAAACACCTATCAATTTCACCGCGAATTTGTACATCCTCACTATTTACCGTCAGTAAGTCATATTTCGACACTGGCAATATTACTATAAAAGGAGATCAAGGACAAAATATTCCATTTACCAAAGGGAAAGTTACAGTGAAACTCCATTTTCGAAAACGATTACTCTAACCCCTTGTCAGTCATGTATCCTGTGTACCAAGGAGTCGCTCTACAACGAGGACATGGTTTAACAGATATGCTAAAATCGGCCTTTCGTACAGTGGTTCCCGTTTTGAAACCAATGGTGACGCGGGGATTGCACGCCTTGAAAGATGCCGCGTTGATGCAAGGTAAAGCATTTCTCCAAAATGTCATCATTGACAAACAAAACCCCAAAGAAGCTTTCTTGAGAGCAGGCAAAAATGTCTTGCTTCAAACGGGCAAAGACCTTTTGGGTCGGCGAGAAATTCCTATAAATGATCTGGATGCTGCAGAGTCAGGCATTCCTTCTTCTCTGACGACACAGCAAGGACAAGGCAGAAAAAGACGACGAAGACACCCCTTCGGAGGATTTCACACTCCCAGAACTAGAAAGAGTCAGAAAAGAAAAACCGTCCGAGACTTAGACATTTCTGACTAATAAACAAAATTACAGAGAGAAAATGATGCACCGAGAGTCTTGTGCTTGTTCCAAGTCGGAAATGGATCCGTTTGCCATGCCACCCACCATGATGACGATGCAAGAATCCCAATGGGTCGAATTTCATCCCGTCTCCTCTTTGACGGATTCAGCTCCCATCGAGTTTGAAATCAAAGGACAGCCCGAAGATTGTCTCGATCTGAATAGCAGTTACTTGTACCTAAAACTGAAAGTGATCAAAACGGACAACACCAATCCGGGAGACGATGCTAGAGTAGCTCCCGTCAACAATTTCATGCATTCCTTGTTTGGCGAAGTGGATTTGTACTTGAATAACAAACTGGTCAGCAGTAGCATGGATGCTTGCGTGTTTTGGAAACCTGACACCGCTGGTGTGAACAAGTTTAACGACACAGCCCTGTCAGCAGATGACGATCCTCACAATGTGGGCTTTAACGAAAGAAAATCCTGCAAGGTCGTAGTTTAGAACTGATGGATCGTTTGTATTTGGACATGTGGTTGCAAGACAAGTATTTGCTAAACGGAGTGCATATTTGCCTGAGACTCAATCGCAGCAGTGCCGCTTTCCATTTGATGGCTCATGCCAAAGAGTACAAAACCATCATTCAAGAAGCCAGACTTTACGTGTGCCGCGTAGAAGTGTTACCTAAAGCGGGAAACGACATCAGTCAAACATTGAGCAGAACGACCGCCAAGTATCCGATACGACGCGTAGAAGTGAAAACTTTCACCATTGCTGATGGACTCCGATCCAAGATCGAAGTTCATCTGTTCCAAGGACAGTTACCCAAACGTTTAATCATTGGTCTCGTCAGGAACGCAGCCCTCAACGGAGCCCACGATCAAAATCCTTTCCAGTTTAAGCACTACATAGTGTCCAAGATCGAAGTCAGTCGCGATGGCAAGGCCTTGTGTACCAGACTCTTCGAAAATTACTTTACCCAGAAGATTTACTTGAGATCGTACTAGTCCCTGTACGAAGCTACCGGACGGCTGGGAACCAACACCAGTCACAGCATTTCCTACGAAGATTATGTCGGAGGTTACACTTTGTGGGCCTTTTATTTCACTCCAGACCAAGGCAGCGATGAGGGACATATCCACCGTATAACATCTGGTCAACTGCGTGTGGAACTTCAGTTTGCAGAAGCTCTCACCGAAACTGTCAACGTCATCCTGTATGCCTCATTCAATAATACCATATAAATCAACAGTTTGAGAGAAGTCATTCTAGACTATTAGAAGCTATGGAAGACTCTTATCCCTCATTGAACAGTAGAGAATCTTTGGAAATGGAATGGGAGGATATCGTGAAAGCAGAACCCCAACACAAAGACGAAAAGGACAAGGTGGTCACGTCCAGATTGCCAGAACAAGAACAACAATTAGTGTCCTGTTTTGCTAAACATCTGGCTTATAAAATTACGGAATTGACCAAGAAAGATCGCTATGGATTTCATAACGATCATCGCAGTCAAATTCAACACGATAAATGTCTGATGACGAGCCAAGAAGAAACATTGGAAGAGTATCTGGACGAAGCTTGGAGTCTCATCTCAGAAGGAGCAATGTTGCATGAGTGGTATAAAGACTTGCGTGATTATTCGTGCCCTCCATTGACTACTCTAGAGATCTATCGCATCGAAGCTCTCTTAGCCCAGAGTGAGGAGACGAAACGAAGAAACGGTTACTTGACAGAGATTTTCAAACAAAAAGTCCGAATTGAATTGATGACTTATCATTACCTGAGAAAAAAAACGACAAGAAAACAAAAATAGATACCTGGGAACTTTATTACCTTTTGAACAACAGTTCGTACACTGCTTCTTGGAATCCTGTCGTTTGTGTTAAAGATGAACTACCTCATCGCAAACCTCAAGACCATCAAGCTTATGTCATCAACACGGACGACAGTCACCTCCCAGGAACCCACTGGGTAGCCGTCTACTTCCCTCAAGAGGATTGTGTGGAGTATTTTGATTCGTATGGATTACCCCATTTGGAAGACGACATCATTGACTTTATGAGAAGAAATGCCCAGACAATACGATTCAATAATGTGAAATTACAAGGCACAGATTCCATGGTGTGTGGAAAATATTGTGTGTATTTTCTTCATCAACGCAGTTATGGATATCCGTTAGAACATTTAGTGACTTATTTTGATCGTCACTCTTCTAGAAACGATGAAAAAGTAGATCGATTGTTTTGTGACCTTTATGGTTATCTCTTGGTTTTAGCTAGGAAACGTAGCGTACATCAATGGCCTCATGACTTCCTTCAGTGGAAATCTCACATAATTTCACAACGTTGTCAACCTTGTCAAAAAAAAGTTTGTTTGATATTATTGTTACTTATTAGTGGTTAGTTGTTTGTTGAATAAAAAATGTTTTGTTTTGAAAAAATGCGTCTGTCGTTTGTTTTCAAAAAGCAATATGAATATATGCTCTTTGACTTCTCTCTATCCCTCACCATGACATTCGCTATCATAACGTTTCGACACTAAAACCGAATAGGGATGTTTTCTATCGCGTCCGTGTTTGAACCATATAAAGCGAGTTGGTCTCCAGTCTGGCCATCCACTGTTGACTCGTCAACCTATGAACATGCCTTCCAGACTAGCCAAGCTAAACGAAGCTTACGTGAATTTGCATCGGGTCAGGCTAAACCTGATACCTAAGCCTGAAGAGATAGAGAATGTCAGGATGGTATCAATAGCCCAAGGCCTGAAAGAAGAGCTCTTCAGAGAAGAAATCAAGAAAGAACAAGAAAAATGGACAGAGAAGTACAGACTTCAAAAGCAGAGAGAACAGCAACAACAGCAGCAGCAGCAAAAACCAGACAGAGGTTTTGTTGACTGTCGTGTGGACACCAAGGAGTTCTCCTTCTCTTTCCGCAGAAGCAGGCCGTATCGTATAGGAAAGCCTGCCTCCAGATAGGGACGCAATCTTAGACAGTTAAAAAGATTGCCATCACTCTCCGTCAACAAAAACAGCCCTTTTCAGGGCTACTCTAATACTCTAGAAAAGAGATATTAATTCAATTGCCAATTTGTGTAAATGTAGAGTAGTGTGACTATAAACACTCACTCCTTTATTGCATTGTGTGTGTGTGTGTGTGTGTTTGCGTTCCCGTACGTTTGTGTGGATAGTAGATATGGTGTGTTTTTTCTTCTCTTCCCTTCTGTGTGGATAATAGAATATGTGCTTGTGTGCGTTCGCGTACGTTTGTGTGGATAGTAGAGTGTGTGTTTGTGTGCGTTCGCGTACGTTTGTGTGGATAGTAGATATGGGTGTGTTTATCTTCTCTTCACTTCTGTGTGAATAGTAGAATGTGTGTTTGTGTGCGTTCGCGTACGTTTGTGTGGATAGCAGATATGGGTGTTTTTCCTCTCTTCCCGTTTGTGTTGATGGTATAGTGTTTGTTATATGCATTCGCGTACGTTTGTGTGTATAGTAGGTATGGTGTGATTTCTTCTCTTCCTTCGTTTGTGAGGATAGTATAGTGTGCATTTTATGCATTCGCGTTCCTTTGTGTGGATAGTATGTATGGTGTGTTTTATGCGTTCGCGTACGTTTGTGTGGATAGTATATGTGGTGTATTTTTTTAAATTCTCTTCCCGTTTGTGTGGATAGTAGATACGGGTGTCTTTTTCTTCTCTTCCCTTCTGTGTGGATAGTAGAATGTGTGTTTGTGTGCGTTCTCGTCCGTTTGTGTGGATAGTAGATATGGGTGTTTTATGCATTCTCAATCGTTTGTGTGGATAGTATATATGCGAGTGTTTCATGCATTCGCGTACGTTTGTATGGATAGTAGGTATGGTGTGTTTTTTCTTCTCTTCTCTTTTATGTGGATAGTATATAGTGTGTTTGTGTGCGTTCGCGTACGTTTGTGTGGATAGTAGGTATGGTGTGCTTTATGCATTCTCATTCGTTTGTGTGGATAGTATATATGTGTGTGTTTCATGCGTTCGCGTTCTTTTGTGTGGATAGTAAGTATGGTGTGTTTTTATGCGTTCCCGTACGTTTGTGTGGATTGTATATATGGTATGTTTTATGTGTTCGCGTGGAGTTTGTGTGGATAGTAGATATGGGTGTTTTTTTTTTCTTCTTTTCCCTTCTGTGTGGATAGTTTACAATGAGTTGTTTGTTCCCTTCTGTGTATTTGTTTGTTTTTATGCGTGTGTACGTACGTTTCTTTGTGTTTGTATTTGTGCGTTTGTATGTGTGCGAGTAGGTTTCTTTGTGCGTGCGTGTGTGTATTGGACTTTGTTTGTCCCCTTAAAACTCCTTTATCCATATCAAATTTATGTCATCCACCTACCTACAGTAGCGCGTATTAGGTCAGTCACTTGCAACACTGTTGCCATTACTCCCCTAGTGTTGAGTAAAGTGACGTCATTGAAGCTGGAAAGTTTGAGACTATAAATATAGAATTGGGTTTTCCACAGGTTGTAGCTATAAATAGATACTAGGTTAGTTCATAGGACTATCCTACAAGATGAGATTATAAATAGATAGTGGGGTTTTCCTTAGGAAATTACCTCAAGTTGTAGCTAAAAATAAATACTAGGTCTTTTCAAAAGGAATTTCCGACGTCATATTTGTGATGTCATGCGTATGCGCTATAAAATTTGGCGCGTGGAAAATCTAAACGAAAAATGTGATTCGCGTTTGTGTTCAGCTTGCTGCAAGTGTCCAGTACCGTGACGTCATGCCACCTGTTGCATTCCTATTGTTCCCATACAAAATTCCCATTGACGCTATAGTAGCCCAGGGTGTGCCATTTGTCCGTATAAATACAGACACGAACGCGAATGCATAAAACTTTGTATAGAAATGAAACAGGTGACACGAACGCGAATGCATTATACATACTATACTATCCACTGACACGAACGCGAATGCATAAAACTTTGTATAGAAATGAAATAGGTGGCATAATGTCACGGTATTTGCTACATTGTTGCAAGTGTCCAGTACCGTGACGTCACCCTAACTGTTTCATTCCTATTGTTCCTATACAAAATTCCCATTGTCGCTATATCGTCCCAGGGTGATATTTTGTCGCTATAAATCTTGTCGCCATATCGTCCCGGGGGGTGTCTGGAATGTATTTTATTATTGTCTCTATATTGTCCCCATATACTACTTCTGTGTTATTGTTTTCACTGCGTGGTTTTATCCAGTTTTTGTATGCCTGTTGGTCATTTCGATGTTCTATTTCCAGGACCGTTTTTACTATCCCACCTTCGCTCTTTCTGCAGAGTGTATGTAAAATATTGGTTGGAATGTATACAAACTGTTCTTCGTCAGGTATGCATGTGAGCATTTCTTGAACAATTGTTTTCTGCATTACTGTCTGTATCGCTTCTACTACCTGCGTGCCCATTCCTGCCCTACCACAAGTACACATAAGCTTTCTATTGCAGTATACAATTTCGTATACAAGACGGTATATGCAATTTTTAACAGTCAAAAATGTTGTCGCCAAATAAAACTCACCAGATGGTATATTATGTCGCCAATAAGGAAACACTTGCAATTTGCGACATCGGCTAAGCACAATGCGATCCCTGCTCTGAAAATATTAAAGGTTCTAGGCTTCCACCCATGTCAGATTATCGGTGTCCTATGATTCAAGCAGTGGAGACTAGATTACATACCCGAACAGGGAAACAACTGCTGTGTAAGTTGAAGGTTCCGGAAGCCGTGGCAGATATCTCACATGATAAATTTTTGCGCGAGAAGATCCTATCCGGTATAATGGAAAATTGTAAAGGTGGGTGAAGTATGAAATTTATGCAAAGGAAAGGGCTTATGTGCAAGCAATTTACACCGCTGGATTGAATAACCTTCTTTCAACTAGTTCTCTAGAAATTCATGTCCCATGTGCTTAAATTGACACATGTTTCCAATGGGATAGGTCACTTGTGTAGGAGAAAGACAACTAACAAGGTATTGGCCAAGTTGTATTGGCCCGGCATGAATGGTGACGTATGACTATTCTATCAGTTATGCGTTGTTTGCCATAAATGTTGTTGTTGTTGTTGTTGTTGTTGTTGTTATAGGGTTTAACGCCATTTTTCAGCACAAGATAGGCTATACATGGCGGCCAGTATTAATGGTGGAGGAAGAACCCTGGAAAACCCCGGGAAGAACCACCGACCCACGAGAAGCTACTGGCAGGCTTTCTCACGTACCCACGTTAGCCGAGCCTGGACTCGAACTCACGCAGACAGAGGTGAGATGGCAGTGATCCGTAACGATCAGCGCTTTAGACCACTCGGCCACTCGGGGCCCCTGCCATAAATGTAATGTGTACCGTGGTCATAGAAGCTTTGTCTAGTCACATGCCGGAATTAGTCCCCACTACAGAAACTCCCAATGAGTACCACATCTGGCACGAAAAGACGACGTAAACGATGTTCGCATCTGCCCAAATATACCAGAAGGTCAACATCATGGCAATTTTGTCCAATATCCAGACATATTTACGGATCGACCAGGTCGTACTGAGTTGATTTAACATAAGTAACACTTAAGAACTTCAAAGCCGATCAGAATTAAATGATATCCAATACCATTTAATGCCCAAGAGATGATCTATGAGGGCGTGGGTAAAATGGTACACCTAACTGGCACTGCATGCATACTACTCAATGTGCAATGGTGTCAGACAAAGTGACTTAAGTGCAAACATTAACCTAACGAAACTGAGCTCAATGCAAACATAAGCACCAATCAATGAACCATGAAATATAAGTCACTCTGAAATGGTTTTCACTTATAGATGTAGTAACCCTCATGAAGGATCATATACTCAAGAATGTGACTGCAACGGCAATAGTATGTTAAACAAATGAGTTACATGAATTGCATTGATTAACCAAAATCGTTTGACCATGAAATATGGTTTCAAGTGACCCAAATTACACTGAGACATATATGGTATTCTACATGACACATTTATTTATGTGACTGTACCAGCATGATATGTATTGTCAAACCCTAACACAGAACTTGAGCTCAGCACAAAGGTTAACCAAAATTAATGGACTGTAAAATATAGGTCAAATTAATCCAGTTCTCACCCATGGTTGCATTGCTCCACATAACAAATCAAAATATCTACTTGTGTGTATGTGACTACAATAGTGTATAAAAAATGACCCAACGCAGACTCCAAAGTTAATGTTGACACCAAATATACTGACAGACAGACAGACATGACGAATCCACAAGAAAAAATGCTTTGCAATCAACAAAAGAAAATGTGCAAATATATTGCAAATGAATTTGAGTTAATGTTTAGAGGTAAAGTGAAAGTGGGCTGGGGTTTATGTCCCAAACAGAATGAGTATTGATGACAGTTACTAAATTTTCCATTGTACTGTACATTTATTTCTCGTCATACCATATATGCAAATTACTCACCAACCATCAAACGCAGAATGGAGAATTTGAGGATACACACAAGCGTGATTGTCACTGCAGAGAAGTTTTCTGTCAAAAGAATTGAAAACGTTGTTGTTTTTAAAATTACACCGGGTCCTTACTTAAGAACTCTGACATTGAGGATGCTTGTGTTATAATCTTCATAAACCACAAAATGATGTTTGTTGTCGTCTATGTACTTGGGAAGGACGTCAGCAATGTTGTCGCATACCACAGATGTACACCCACCAGGTACTATTATGAGGCAATTTACATGGCAAACAAGTACCTAATATGGTCTTACTGCTGTAAAAGTGTTTGTCATTTCAAAATTCAAATCAAGATAATGAGCAAACCGCAAAGTAAAATTATATTTAACCGCTTACAAGTGACTGAGTATTTTATTGCAGTTAAATTGTCATCAGGAAGCTTCCTAAGAAATATTGCTTGTCTGTACAGTAGAACCTATCTTGCAAGGCCACCCCTTCTGCCAAATATTTGTAGTCTCTCAAGAAAGGTGGTTTCTCATTACAGGTGACAGCACTATATAATTAATCAATCTGTGCACCGAGCTTCTGGTCTCTC
>JAECUM010034221.1:0-46246 GCA_016617855.1 Megalonaias nervosa
GCTTTAGCTTCAGATTGCAGGATAAGAGAGCTGCATCCCCCTATATGTTCACCGGAATTCTCTGCAGTTCGGATCGGAGGGTTCGGTGGTTCTCAAGATACCATCGGGATTCGTAGCCCAGAACAGAATTCCGTCTGTTGGTAGTCAACTAATGTCACTGCTCGCTTTCTTCCATAGCCAGGTTGAGAGGCAGCCATGCAAGATCCTATCTGCACCCTCAAACACTACTCGAGATGCGCAGAGACACGTCGTGTCACGAGCAATCTCTGTGAGACAGAACACAGGTTATCACCCTTCGCGCCATTTATTCCTGCCTGAAGGGGGTCATATGCTTGGTATACTCTGACAACTCATCAGATCAGAGTAGCCTCAAGGTCGGAAAACAAGGCATCACTACTCAAGACATTGCTTTGTGGTTGAAGTGGTTATATGCTCGGCATACTCTGAGATTTCTCAAGATCTGAGCTGCCTCATGTGGATTACAGCTCACGAGATTAGAGCCATTTTTGCAAGCCTCGCTTTCGAATGCAATGTTTTGATCCGAGACATTATAGAAGTTGTTCGCTGGCATGCAGAGTAAACCTTCTCGAGTTTTTACCTCAGGGACAAACGTTGGATCTGGTTGGGAAGGTGGCAGCAGCACAAATGGCCACCAGACCCAACTAGCCAATTATCTTCACTGGCAAATTTTGGTAGGCGAGAAGATCTCAACTTCATTGTCTCGGCCATGTGTATATATATATATATATATATATATATATATATATATATATATATATATATATATATATATACACGAGTTCCGGGTCAAAGGATCTCGGTTTGTGTTGCTTAGGTCGTTAGGAGAACGGGTTATCTTTCATATATGGAATCCAGCCACTCATCTCCAGAAAAATACCCGAGGTAGAGGATGGATGCTCAGCACCCCATCATCTTATTACTTATTCTCCTAACGTAATGTGATTGGAATGTATTCAAAGGAGAACGCAAATTTTTGAAGTAAATTATGATTCTACGAGAATACTTACCCAATCACATAACTTAAAAACACTCCCAAGCCCCTGCAACCCCGCCATGCTAGGATCCTTGTTAATGTCTTGCTCAGCTAAACACTGGCCACACCTGGTGATATCTAGGGGAGGTAAGGGGCAAAAGTTACTTCCCTTTGTCTATCGACGAATAGACAATAAGACGAATTTCGTATTTTAGTAGGGTTTGATTCGCGAGGTAGGAGACTAATATTCCTAACGTAATGTGATTGGGTAAGTATTCTCAGTGAAACATAATTTACTTAAAAAATTTGTTTTTTCATGCATACTAAATATAATGACAGAAACTGATGTTTTTCATGTATATCAGCCAGTTTAAAAAAAATAAAATTAATAGCCTAAAGAAATATTCGGTAACTTGTACATTATTTTGGTTCAGGCAGCATTTTCACATCCATCTTCTGTAACAGCAATGTGTGAAAAATATATCCCTGTTGCTGGTAAAATTAATACCTGTTAGTCTCTGTCTCTGACATTTGCACATATCACTACATTCAAATGTCAATTTATATGAAATTATATTTATATTGTGTTATACAACTATTGTAGTCCTATTACACCTTTAGAGAGTTCCATGGATTCCTGATTTGTCATTCTGCCTGGAGAAATGTGAAAGAGGTTACATTAGGGTTGTCAAAAATTGACTTCTGCAAAAATAATTAATGATATAAAATGGACAAACTTAAAATGTATACTCAGTCACTGACATATATTTGATTACAAAATTGTCGTGTCAAAATTGCGTCATTATTTCTGAAATCATACCGTTTCTTGTTTACATTTGTAATTTATCAGTATTTCAAGCTGTTGGAAGGAACATATTTTCAGAAGACAATTACACTGAAATAAGTTCATGTACTTCTTCCTTTGACTATTACGAATAATGTTTGCTATGAACTTAGATGATTCGTTACAGTTAAATAATGCAAAGAAGTTAAAGGAAACCAAAAATCTTCTGGGTTGATCAATGAGGAGAAATCTGTCCCTTATAGGAAAACTTACAGATCAAATTAATGAGTTTGCCAAAAGTTAATAATTTATTCTGTTCATCTGTTTCAAAGGCAGATACACATGCCACTAAACTTAAAGGTCTCAATGAGCTTGGATGGTTATTAAATGGCCTTGTATACCTTTGAATGTTACACTTCCAATGTAGTGATAGTCTGAATTGATTTATCAGAATATCTCTATCTGCAGGGTAACAAAGCAGCAGGTGCTTGCATCACTTTGCTATGGTTGTAGGCTTGCCATCGGAAAAATAGTATTTAAGGAGACTGAACATGGTAAAACCTTAAATGATCAAGATTCCATGTAAAGACCTTTGACCAAACTTAATTGACAACCCCTTTATTAATTGTTTGGCAAAGAAACAATGTGTAAAGACGTGGTTTTCTTCGAATTAAGCTTAGTTTTTGACACTTTTACTGAATTTCTGACAAATAAACAATCTGTAAAGTAATCATGAGAAAGGATTTTAAAAAATCTATACTTTAATTGTAACGATTGTTGCAGTATGTATCTTGCATGGTACCGATTTGATTTAGACTCACTCTCATGCACCTGCAGTTCACCATCTGCATTAGGCTGCTTCATCTCCAAACATAAGGTTTGACATTGCACACACCATTTATGATTACATTATTTTCAAATAACAAAAGAAGCGTGGATGAAGCAGCTTGTGATTGTACGGTTTTAATTTATGAAAGGATTAAATAATCACTATAATTGTGCCAGGTAAAGACTTTTAGAGATAGAAGGTAGAGCACGATTCATAATGGATCTGAAGGTGACTATGGACAAAGTGGTCGTTGAATTTGACTTTTTTTAGGGTATTTTCTGACAATTTAATGGAGAAACAAATCAAAAACAATTTGGAATAATGATTTTTGTGATATTCTATGACAGATGTATGGTGGCTCCAAATACATATATATTCTAGTCGAAACCTTTGACCTACCGGACATGTTCAGCAAGTAAAGTATTGTTTGGATCTCTGCCACACATATTAATGTGAGCAATATCAGGCACTTGGGTCTCCTGTAATGTGTTGTCCTTTGCATTTTCTGAAGGAAAAGGCTAGAATGTGTGAAACTTAATGTTAGGTAATGCTTCTGTTCGTATTTGTCCATTTGCGGTATCATCAAATTTTGTAACTGGATCAGTTTGTACATTTACTATCCTCTCCTTGTTAAAGTTAAGGCTCGCATACATGTTTTGCCATATTTATTATTTGACACAACATAGATATTAGGATGAATAATAATGGTCTGATGGCCCCAAACATTAGCAATATTTAAGGCTCACATCATGGCTAATTTATTCAGTATATCATCTTAAAATCATTATGATATTTACTTTCCAGGTTAGAGTAGTATAAGTACAATCTCAAATTGGGCCTTGACTTATTTGAACAGTATATAGGAGGACATATATAGAATTTTAATATGTTTCTGGGAGTGAAGCCAAGTTGTTGGGTTTTTTTTCGCATGACAAAGAATGTTTTGAAAAGTTATGATTGTTGATGCTTTTATTCATAGTTTTTGTTTTACTTCAACAGTTTAAGATGATTAATTTGATACTGTCAGGTAGGATTTAATCCCTTACTCAGTTTCGTCTTATTTTGATAATCGATTGAAAAATATGGATAGAGGTTTATTTTCACTATTATATTTTTTAGTTGTAGGATTTTGTTACAAAGGGGGAAATCAAAACCATTTTGTTCTCTTGATTCTTAAATATCTACTTTGATATCCCTGTATTATCCTTTAAATTAGATATTTATAGTTTATCTTAATATTCTTGTTCTCACATGTGTCTTAACATTGTTCGTCTCATATGTGTCTCAATATCATTCTACTAATAACGTTATGTTCTAGTATGATGTGGAGAAAATACCCCTTTATGTTCTTAAGGATGTTTTCTGGAGAGTTAAGAGGTACTAATAATGGATCTATCTATCTATCTAGGATGCACCAGTATAGGTTCTTTTTAATTACTTTTTGAGACATACATACATACATACATACATACATACATACATACATACATACATACATACATACAAATATTAATTCATATTTCACCTTTCTACAGGGAGAAAATGAAATCAGAGATTGAGGTGTACCTTCTTGACCAGTTGACCTATTACCTTTTCCCCTCATGGCTTGTTACATCAAAAGCTTTTGTAATAGGCATGAAATTACAAGACTTCTTTTTTTATCAATACCTCACATTACTAAAAATAAGCTGGTGTGAAATGAAGAGAAGAGTTCACCTCCACAGCATGAATTATCGTTGCAGGAAATATTTGCTGTGTGATGCAGCAACTGACAGTTCAAACAATTCATTGCCAGTTGTGAGTTAGCAAAATTACATATCTTAATTGGAAAACCGCAAAAAATTATACTCATGAAAGTAGGCGAATTCACTATTTGTGAATAAAAATACCCCAAGGGCATGAGGGAACATTTTTTTTCTAACGTTCTGCCATATCTGTATATACTTGTTTGTACTGTTATATATATTTAATTTAATTATTTAATTCCATTACATGTTGTTGCAATGTAAGTCTGTTTACAGGATTTGATATTGTCCAGAATAGAGTTTAGTTCTGTTTGACCTAACTGTATTTTTGATTTCACTGATAAACACCTAATAATAGAAACACTGTATCTAGTCTCTAACCGTGTTTCAGAGTCAGTGACAGTTTTGGTAAACAACTTTTTTATCTATCTTTTTTAATTCTTTCTCAGAGTAAGAATCATTAAGTTAAGTCAAGGCCATACCTGGAGTACGTGATATGTAGCATGTTTTTATTGTTACAAACTTCTACTTTTTCTAGAAATTGACCCTCATCCGGGAATCTGTTTTGAGTCTTAAATTAGTGCATAACTGTTGTCTTTATAGAAGATTGGCAGTCGGGCGCCAAACAGTTGACACGTTAAGTTATATTGTGACGAGTTGAAATTTTATTTTATTGAATTTCAAGTGATTCTTTTAACTGGAAATACATAAGTGCTCCTACAAAATTCTTGGACAAAGACATTCATTGAAATTTATACGGAATTCAAAACTGGAATAATATTTTCTATGATTCAACAAAGAACTGTTAACACAATAGCACTTCGCAGGCTACAACAGACGTGATCACCTTCCATTTTGGATTTCATCGGGATTCAAAGTCATTTTCATTCAGGACTTTTTACTACTAGGACTTCTATTTTTAATTCTTGGATTATTTTTGGATTTGATTCGTAAAGTCGTAAGTTCTTTTTTCTTAATTTTTCACTTTGTATTCTAGGGAAATAAATTATTCGTTAAATTTTACAAAGCTTGTTGTCTTCACTCTTTTCTGTTATTTATTGTGAGAGCCTAGACTCGTAGCCTTACACGCTTGCCTCTCTAGGGTTAGTGAGTGGGTAGGGGAGGTGTTCGGGGTATCTTTTTATAAATCCTTCCACGACGTAAACAATCTTTTTAAGGCAACTAGTTCAAATTTTTGATTGATTTTCATGAAAAGTCATACGCTAAAAAACACAGGGTTAGGGTTAGGGTTAGGGTTAACCCTAACACTAACCCTAACCGTAACCCTAACGCTAAATAAAGTGGAAAACATCAGGGACCCTAAATCAAAATGAACTTTACTAGTGAAGTTGATTTACTCAGCGACAGACAAATCCTGTATTACTGACAGGGTCAAATTTTGTTCAAGTTCTGGTCTTTGTTATCGTAAGTTGAATTTTGTAATTTTCCAAATTTGACTTTTGCATTTCTCTCATTTGGTTTTTCTCTCAACATTTCGTATTCAAAATCTGATTCAGAAGTAAATATTCTAATATACTTCCAAAAATTATTGCAAATTTTCTTAATCAGATCTGTAATTTCATTAATTCACATGCGACAAGAACTTGGACACCCGTGCCAGTTTAGTAGGGCTTTCATTCAGTTTATTAACCTCTTAAGAAACTTTGGAGCTAGAATGCCCCTGAAAATCAGAAAAAAAAGAATGTAACCTGCTTGACTTAATTTAGACTTTGCATATCACAGCCTGCCGCTAACAAATAAATTTCTAACAATTCGGCCAGTTGGACAATTAGAAAGTTCTCTGAACGTTGTTCCGGCATTGTTCTCCTGACTTGTTTCCACTTATAGCAAAAACCCCTGGTGCGTACTCCACAATATCTAACAAGTCTTATACAGGTTATGAACGCACCTGAACACCCACAAAACGACATCACTTTCAAACAGAAAATATTAGGTAGAGTAAGAACTTAGACATTTAATTGCCAGAATTAGCACATAGACATGACATTTTTGTCTGTAAAATCCATTGGACAGTGGAACACAGTTTTAATTAGATGCAGTCTTTGCTACTCAGTAGTTCATTGGGGAGATTACATGTAATGCAGCAGTCATGAGAGTTCATCTTTTCACTCTTTAAAGACTGGATGTTTAAACTTCACCAAAGATCTTCGTAAGTTTTTCTCAGCGTAGAGAATGATCTTACTGCATCTGCATTGCAGTAAAGGAATGCCAAGCATGAAATGGATACACTAGTTAGAATGTTTTCACATGTTATTTAATTGAAGGATTTAGTTCTGCATTGATACATTGCCCCGATGCTGGGTGGTGTTACTATATTGATGCATGTCATATGCACCAGAATCACTAATGGTGTCTGTAGTATGTGCAGTGAATAGAATGCTCCTCCCTGCTGCTACACTTCATAAAATCGAATTATGTCAACTGTTTCTAAAAAGTGTTGTTTGCAGAGATCGACTGATAGTTTATCCTTCCCTGAATCACCTGTGCATTTCAACATTTTGCCTTAAAACTTTAATCACTGTTCCACCTATATCCATTGTATTCCATATTACATATGGAGTAAAACTTCAAAGACACCTTCCTGCTGAGATGGAACTAGCCAGTAATATGAATAACATTTGATATGGTAAACCGCATTTGCTCTGTGTAGTGTTTTGTTTGGACTGCAAAAAAGGATATGCAGAGAAAGCTGAAGGAAATATTCACATTATGTTTCAGACATACAACTGCAAAAGACAAGGAATAGCATCTGTCAATACATTTTAGTGCATACTGCAGATAGATTATTTGCGAGTAATTTCCACATGGCTGACATTAAATTGCACGGACTTTGTTATCCTGATTGTAATCCTGTACAAATAGTTGCTATTTCGTTTCACTGACATAGAAATATTCAAATGAATTTATCTATTGGTTTTTCCCGCATCAATATCATGTATGGTTATTTACTTGTCATCATACATACATACATACATACATACACACACACACACATACACACATACATACATACATACATACATACATACATACATACATACATACATACCATGAGTCACTAAGGAAGAAAACATCTATTCAGACAATTTAACATGATCATAAAATAACTGAAGTCGCAAAAAATAATTTGAAGTGCTAGTGTGTCAGTACATGTGTGGTTTCATAGTATTGTCACTGTTAATATTGTTTCCCTTTTTGGAGGGAGGAAAATGAAATCAGAGATAGAACATCTATCATCTTGACACTAGCTGAAATGTGACCTTTTCGCCTCTTAGACAGTTACAGCAGAAGGTTTAGTAAAAGATATACAATTACAAGACTATTTTCATTACATGTACTGTGAATTCACTTTTTCATGGGTAACAAATTTCCATAGATCTCGTGGTTGCTATAAGCCGTAAGTTTATATAGCTAGTGAACAAAGACCCTGTTTGGCAACAAACTAACTTCTCCCCAGTCCACAAATATGTGAAATCAACTTTATTAAAAATATATCAGATTCATTCATCAGACGGAACCTGAAGGGGATTTGCAAAGTTTATCGTTCAAATTTGTGTCAGAAACAATTATCAACATCTTTCATTGAAAGAGATAATATCTGATGATTACACATAACAGATACAATTATCCTTACAAATATATGTCAGCGGAAAGAATGTGTTGTCGTAATAGAATAGTGTATGTTGATTAACATGACAAAATAGAGACTTTGCAACAAATGCTACATTGTCATGACTGATATGATATAATAGAAACACTCTAGCAAACACCACATTCTTGAACATCTGCAATCCCTATCGTTGGTATTTGAGGCATATTGATGATACATGCTCAATGTAGTTTGCAACACAACGTGTGCATATTACAAATATATATTTATAATAATTCTTAGACAGTCCAAACTTTACAATTAGTACACTTTTTATCTTACATAGATTTTATTTGTTTCTGGAAATACGAGGTCGTTAAAAGAAAAAGCAAGTGCCGGATATTTATTTTCTTACTAAGATCTTTGACAATAAATTCCATTAGTTATACTAATAATCTGACAAGTTTCTTATACGTAGTTTCTTGATCTGTCATGTACTTTTGAAAAAGTGCAACTATGTGATCACTTCATGTTAATGTCTTCTACAAAGCCATCTGAAAGCAGCATTTATTAGACAGGCTATCTGCCACTTGGCTGCATTGTGGTGATTCTTCACCTTCATTGACTTGGAGAGAAGTGCGTAGGATTGAACCAGCAACCCATCCTTTTTCAGACAGTACGCCAGCAAGTTGAGGGCAGTGTCCTTGTACAAGAGCTCTTCATGTCCGATGACCCAGATCATGTTGCCTAAAGCAGTTATCTTATGATGGATCTTGTTCTGTCTGCCATAACACTGGTGCTGCAAAAAATGAAGATAGAATCTAGGATCCACTACGGCCCATGACTGCCAATAGTCCAAATCAGGATCTAAAGAGCCTTGGTATGATCCTGTGGAGCGGAACATCCCTGGGATAAGTGCTCTGGGTGTGCAGTACATTTCTGAGGATAGATAAGGCACTGGATAGGCAGAATAATGTCCTACTAGATCTGTTGTTGTAAGATTCTCATTCTCAAGTTTAAGCAGGATGAGTTCATTAGTGAACGTTATTTGATAATTTTGGCAAAAGATTTCACCAGCTTTGCAAGAATGATTGGTAAAATCGTTGTGTATATTAGAGACAAGGAATGTGTAGTTCTCTTCAATATTTAGTAGTATATTTTCTGCCAATATTAAAGTGTTCTGCAGGAGGTGGAAAGCAGCCAGCTTTAGTTTTCTAGATGCAACATCTGAGGATGATCCCAACAAGAGAAACTCTTGAGCCATGTCTAGTCCTTCCTGGTCTATGGCTTGATGTTTCAGGCATTTTGAGGCCAGAGAGGATCCAAGGTTGGAGCAATAAAATCTCTGAAGTATGGTGTTAATTTCCTGTCGTAATGCATAGGAAGAACATGGTCTTTTAAACAAGCGTGAATTTATTTGAACACCATCACGCAAAAGATCAAACCAAGTGTTGAATATAAGAAATAATGTAATCTTAACTACTTCTAACAGAGACCAACTAATGTCGTTCCTTTCATCATCAGTCTGTGTAATAGGAGAGTTCATATACAGGTAAAGACCTGAGTTTGTGCATTTTGAAAAGACAATTCGTATCGAAAGTAACCGAAATAGTCGAATAATACATGGCGCATAAAAGATCATAAAGAATCATCAGTTCCAGTACAGAAAAAAGATCACCAATGCAAATAATTGCTTTGTACTATTATATCTCGCCTTTGCTTCATATATCTCTTGTTGATACTGAGTTCATATACCTTACATTGATTTCATAAGGATGCCTGTTATAGTGTGTATGTGTTGTGTAATTTGTCGGACGTACTTCATAAAGCATGGTGCAATAATGGCGATCCAATACATTTAAGTCAATCACTCACGTGCGGGAATCGATACAAAATGGCACGCGGGAAATAACAGTACGTTAACAAATTCGTCAATCGCGCGCGGAAATTAATAGCTTCCGCAGGGAAAATATATTCATCTATATTTCAGATCTCGGTTATCATGATAAGGGTTGAAATCTGCATTCAGTACTGGAAAATAGGCTCAAAAGAAATCAACTTACACACTGAGCATAAAAAATTCAAAATAAATCAACAAAAAACAATGACGATACAAAATTTTTAAATCAATAACACGCACCTTGTCAGGCGATACTGCTGAGCATCCAAGAATGTAAAATATCATAAAGCAGTTACGCATAAACACACTCACACAGATATACAAACAAGTGTATATCTATATCTATCTATCTATCTATATATATATATATATATATATATATATATATATATATATATATATATATATATAGAGAGAGAGAGAGAGAGAGAGAGAGAGAGAGAGAGAGATTATTTGTTACATTTGTTATTTGTCACTTTTCCGCTTTAGTCAACAGTCAAAGATCTGAAAATACTGCACTAATATGACACTCATAACGGACAACTACTCCCACAATCGTATAAATAATCGACATGTATGCTATATATTTGGGTAACAATACAGCTTTCCTTATAAGTACGTGGGCGGGAACCATGCAGTAAACCTGCCTTATATTTGAAACTTATTTTCCATTACGCAGCTTTCTATCATACTTATGTACATCAGATTACATACATGAATAATCTGTTTTCCAAATTAAGCATATTTCTGGAACATCAGAAGTAATTCAATCAGATTGTATTTCTCTGCTTTCATTTCTGTTTTTATATCTGCTGCATAAGTTACATTTTAAATTATTTTTTGTTTGCACCATTTTTACTGCAAGTCCACAGAATGATAATATATATATATATATATATATACATATATATATATATATATATGAATACAAATTTCAGACTCGAATATATATATATATATATATATATATATATATATATATATATATATATATAACTATATATATATATATGAATACAAATTTCAGACTCGAATAAACGTAAATTCTCAAACGGTACAGATGAAGCTCAGGCAATTTTATTCAGCATCCCTAGGCTGATATGCACAATATCCTGTCTGCTTAACATTAATAGCTTAGATCCCTTTAATCTGAACTGTTCTCAAAAGTCGGTTTTTAATATCAAGATTGTTCTTCTCTACAGTTATGTATTTTGCATAGAAATGTGATTTTAAAAAGAGGAATCTCCCAGGTATTTCCGACGGGTTAACCTGGTATTTAAAAAGACTTTGAGTATCTTATGTGTTGTTAAAATAACTTTCAATTCTCATTATTTTGGTGTATGATCGATGCGAATTTGCTTTTCTTGAATAAAATTTTGTATATTTTATAATTCATTCATTACACTTTTAGAAGGTGATATTGTCCAATCTGCCTAAGTTCATTTTCCCTGTTCAAATAGGTGCTAATTTGGAGTGGTTCCGGCTCGTTTTTTGAACACATTTGAGGAGCCATTTGCATCAGCCGTCTGTCTAAGATAACGCATAATTTGTATAATTACAACATGTGAAGAAATTTCAGTCAAAAGACAATAAAGTAGTATATAAGTATGACATTCTCTTCACTGTTTATGTTGTCAGTGTAAACAATTTCACTCTTTACCTTTTCCTGTCTCAGAAATACATAATAACTATAGAGTCGAACCCATGTCGCATGAGACTCTTCAGGGAGAAAATGTCAGACACGCGACGGTTTTAATGAGATAAAATGTCAGAATTTCTTGCAAACAGAATCTCAGAGCTGGGCTATATTATCGAACAATAAAACAGGCTTGATACTAGTGAGAGAAAAATATAGGCAGTATGAAAAATAGGAAAACAAGAAGGAAAACAGAAGTGGACAAGAGATTGCTGATGGAGTGGGTTTCAAGAATAGGAGACAGTAGAGCAAAAAGTTGTTCTCCGAAATTTTTTCTGTTATGAATGTAGGAAGCAACTTGTTGGTCTAGGGAGACTGTAGAATCATAGAGTGTATTCCAGCACACGAGCTGGACGGACACTTGTTTGTCAGAAAAGAAAATAAAGAAGAGTACAATCCTGACACTATGAAATCTATCCAATGTAGTAGCAGAAAAGAAGCGGGGCATAGAAACACCAGCATACACTGAAAAAACAGAAACTCGCTTCAGTCATATCGTATATATCATAGTGTATCATTGGCTGTGTATGTATAATTCATAACTTTGTTATTTTAATGCTATTTATATGAAATTATTTGGATTTAGAATGAGTGAATAAAATGACAATAAATTTTAGGTATATTATATTTAATGACTTCATTTTATTCACCTATTCCAACTTGATCTCATAACTTTGGATTATCCATAATTATAATATCGAGAATAATGACATGTTAATTTTTAGCAACATACGTTAGTGTAATTAGGTATGAGGGCAACTTTTAATTAATCCATTCTTAATTGATCCTCTTTATCCTGGCATCAAAAGCAAAGAAATTACTTAAATTATAAGGAGCATTATTTAATTTTTATGTCATTATACTATGTGACGATCAATATTAGGCAAATGTCTGTACACACCTTAATTAGATGAAACGATCAATGCCATCATCTTATGAAGTGCCGATGTTGTTTTTCTTGCCACCTTTTAAGTATCTTTACCCTCACCACCGTCTTGTTTGTGTCTTGTTTGTGGTGTCTTTTCAAACCACCTTTTATTTATTCGTATTTAAAACAAAAGAAAAAATCAGCTCCGCTATTTTTTAAGATTATTCCAGTTCTAATTAATTTCCATTCCAGTTCATGACTGCAATATTTACCGTTACAACACTTTTCGTGAGCAACGAAAGTGCATATTACTCTGTTTATATAACTAACATTATAATATTAATTAATTGTATGCATACACAACCAATTATACACTGAGGTATATACAATATAATTAAAGTAAGTGCGTTTCGGTGTTTTCAATGCGTTGCACGGATTCTGTGCGTTTCAGTTTTTTTTAGTGTATCCCTTCAACATACAGTCTACGATTTCCAACAGTCCAGAGATGTATTCAGCACAAAATAGAAGAATTTAAAACAGCAATATAAGAATGAGCAGATCCTTTCACCGATAATGAAATAACTCACTTTACATGAAGCGTCTTCTTGGCAGAGGTAAGCTGGAATTAAACAACACCATATGCCCTCCGTCAGTGCAAGGGAGTCTGACTTTTTATCAACGACAAATGAGGAAAATTATGACAACGCGAAATAAGCTCATCCATACTGTTTATAGTTAACACAAAATTATTTTAGTCACTTCTGCGCTCGTTCGCAACAAACTCATTTCTTTATTGTCACTAGAAAGAGGTTGTAAAAGGGGAAAGTGTGGAGAAGGTATATATATATATATATATATATATATATATATATATATATATATATATATATATATATATATATATATATATATATACTCTCTACTATATATATATATACATATATATATATAATTTTACAAAGATTCAGCTTAGAAACAATATTATAATGTATACAAATAAACTACCTCGAATAACATTAGTTACTTGTGCATAAAAGATGTCATACATTTCTTGCTTTTTAGACGCCAGGAACACGTAAACGCCCTTGTTGGGGGACAATGAACTGAAAACAACCTCTGACAAGATAGAGTATATCGAATACAATGACAGGGCAACAAAAGCCAGGACTGGAACAAAGAGAGCTGAACGATGATTTGCACCATAAATGTTCAGTAATCCTTGTAAATAGTTCTTTATTTATTTATATAGTACACTGTAACTTGATTACTGTTTGTCTGAATAAGCACATCAGTATGTAGACTAATAAATAGATAAAATACTTTTAACATTTTATTAAATAAGCTCAATTAATAAATATTTGCTTTAAGGTATACTAGTAAATGAAAAATTCTCATGAAACACTGGGGAAGACAATTATGATTATAAACATAAGCAAATAAAGAAATAAAAAAGGAACATTATTTGTACATTGTTTATTTACCACGGCAAGCAGCAGAGAGGGTGAACCCTACAAAGTCGTAGAGACCTTATTTTACAAAAATAAAGGTTCCTACGAAGCTGAAAAATACCGTCAATAACGTTTAAACCAAAAAATTCTCTAATTGGGCAAGATTATTTTTGACTTTTTTTCAAATTTTTATGCGACTCGTTTACTTGTCTGGTCACTCAATTGTTGTCGTCCACGCTCTGCTGCTATGAATTAACCAAAGATTTTATCCAGACCTATACGGTACCTTGATCTTGGGTCATGTAGATTTATTGTTATAAATCCGAATGGAACAGCTTGTGCTTTTGAAAAGAAGTTTTTAAATTTAATCATGTCCATATCTCCTGAACACCAAGTATAATAAATATTTTGTAAAGTATAATTATCTACTCCATTAAACACAACCAAAATATTACAGTTGTCTCTGATCACCTTAGGTATCTGTGTGTATCTCTGAGTAACATAAATCACGTCCGTGTTTTTATGTCTACCTCGAGAAAATATTCTAGCTGGATTAGATTGTTTGTCCAGCATCACATCATCGTATACTACAAGGTTATTAATGAATCCATCTAAGTCATCTACGGATGGGGCTTCATCAATATCGGTGATAAAATCAACAATATCGTTGCCATCTTGATTCAATAATTTTGCATTCTCGTTAAAATCTTTAAGTACTTCGTAGCATCTTTGATCATCTACAGATGGTGCCACTAAATATAATTTATCCCACTTCATCCACCGCATTATCAGATTAAGCAATAATTGCGTTTTACCAGATCCAGATGGACCTATTATAATCATTCTAATGGAATTCGGAAGCGCTGGATGGTGCTTTACAGGTTCTTGTTTTCGTGTCGCTGAAAGTCAATTATATCCATATAATAAATAATATGAGTTTATATTGTGTTCGATGCAGAGTACCTACCCATACCGTTGGATTGACAACGATAACAACAAACAATAAAAGACGTGCAATTACGGGTAAATGTGCAAAATGTGGTACAAAAAAATATAAATTTATTTCTGCGTCGCAAATAGCGCGTGGTGGTTATATAGCTGCATCATTAGGGAAATTGCCAGGAGCTCCGTGGGCCAAATACCCCGGTGAGAAACACCTTCCGGGATATAATCACTGTGGTCCTGGAACTCGACTTGATATCCGACTTGATGATCAAGATCAACCAAGACCCGGAGAGTATTCAGTAAATAAGATTGATCAAGCATGTCATGTTCATGATGTTGCTTATAAAAGTAAAGATTTGCAGCAGTGGCATCTCGCAGATGTGAAATTGATTCATGCGCAAAATGCTATACCTAATAAATCTCTCAGAGAAAAACTCGCTAGTTTTCTAGTAAAATCTGCTATGAAAGTAAAATAATGCTAGGGGCTGGTAATTAATTATATAACTATTATAATGGAATCCATTTATTATTCCCCGAGAGGATATTGGAGAGGTAAAGCAGCAATCAGTAAACTTGCTGAAGCAGCAAAAGTTTCACGTAATGTTGCTGCATCATGGTTAGCACGACAGGCAATATGGCAAATCTATCTACCACCACCTAAAAAAATTCATTACGCACATTTTGATGTCAGCATCCCCAATGAAGTTCATCAAGCAGATATTTTGTTTTTACCACATGATACTGTTAAAACACGTGGACGAAAATCACGCACGTACAAATACGCATTGACTGTTGTTGACGTTGCAAGTAGATATAAAGAAGCGGAACCATTATCAACAAAGACAGCATCTGAAGTTGCATCTGCGTTTGAGCGAATTTATCAACGTGGTGGTCTACGATGGCCACAGTTATTACAAGTTGATCCTGGCAAAGAATTTCTTGGTGCAGTATTATCTTTGATGAAGCGACATAACGTTAAAATCAGACGAGGACATACTGAAATTCATCGTGATCAAGCAATTGTTGAACGATTTAATCGAACACTTGCTGAGCGGTTATTCGGATATCAATACGCAAAGGAAATATCTACTGACTTTAAGTCGGGTGAGCGATCTCGTGAATGGGTTGCAAGGTTACCAAGTGTGATATCTGCGCTAAATAATGAAATTACTCGTGCAACTTCCATGAAACCTTCTAATGCAATAACAAAAAAATATATACCCCGTAGCGATAACGTACAACGCCGTGAACAACCAGTATTAGGTAATGTAACTGTGAGATATTTATACGAACCAGGGGAGCTTGAGGGTGGGAAAAAAAGAGCTACTGACCCTATCTGGAGCGTGACCACACATACAATTTCTAGCGTGGTTAGATCCACTGGAAGACCTGCCATATACAGACTAGATTCTACTGCCCCTCAGCGTGGATTTGTACGTGAACAATTACAAGTAATTCCTGCAGATACACAATTACCACCACGTTCACTTATGTAAATTAGCGCCCCGGCGTCGATTACATTCAAGACAGGTCAGCATCACATTTTCACGTGTATGACCAAGATCACTATTAATTCTGTCTACGGTAAATTGTCTTGGATTATTATTCGAATACTGCCATAGCATCTTACAGTTACAGCTTGCACAATGATTATTCTGTAGTTGCTTTAGTGTTATAATAAATTCAGTATCAATATCAAAGTCACGCTTATTTTTTTTTGTCACATTGTTTATAACCAGCTAATTTTTTCTTTATTACAGCATCGTCATTAGTAATTTCCTCAGTTATCACGTAATCTATAATAACCCTATGTAGTTGAGTTATTCTTCTAACACGAGATACTGCAAGATAGACTAAGTTTGACCATTCGATACGATCATCTACAATCCAGATATTTGTATCAGAGATAGTTAATCCCTGTGACGAATGAATCGTTATAGCGTATCCTAACATCCACGGTGATTTTTCCATGTTTAATGCGCTCTCAACAACATCAATGGCAACCAAAACAATGTCATTCAGTACAAGATTTTGTACTCGGACATTTTCAGCGTCTCCACCTGGTATTTCAACTTCAATATTCTGTCGTCGAGTATCTGCTGGGCGATAACACAAAGGTACAGGTAACGTTGGAAACTTTTCTTTATGTAACGTAAATAATTTCTTTTGCAGTTCATCACGAACTATCTTTCTACTTGCGACTATCAAATCAGCAGGCTTCCATAAAGTCCAAAAATCATTCATAGTTGTCTCTGGAATTACTTTACGCATAATCTCACATTGTATTTTATCTGGCTGTAGTCTGATTAATCTTTTAAACTCTTTCAGCGGCTCATCAATAGCTCTATGGTCATCATGTATTTCTTCATAATAATCTACATTATTCTTTAGCCATTCATGTGGAGACTGTCCAACAAAGGGTGGTGGTTGACCATGATCGCCACACATAATCACAGCAGTATTCTTTGTCAATAACCATTCAAGAAATGTCTTTAGTGTTTCTAACGACACCGTACATATCTCGTCCCATATAATATACTTAGGTATATATTTTTCACCCATTCGCTCAGGAGTCCACGTGTCTCCGCACCATCTAAAGAAACTATGATATGTACATGATTTTTACTCCTCGTTCTTTTATTTCTCTAGCAAGTTTATGTGTAGGTGTCAAAACAATTATATCTGAACTATTATTCATAAATAAATTAATCGCACGAGTTGTTTTACCTGACCCTCCACACCCATTAAGATAAACAGTCTTATGTCTAGCCACAGGATCGTACACAGATGGTGCAGATGATTTTGATGCTTGATTATTATTTCTGTAATATATTTCCTTAATTTCAACATCAGCAGATTCAGAATAACTAAGTATATTTTCTTGTTTTATCCTCCACGTCCCCCATTCACCATTACCGAGTAGCGGTTTTAATAAATCCTTATATTTTTTATGTATATAAAATGAATCCGTAGCGACTCTGACAGCGTGACGAGGAAATCTATTTATCATCGATAGTAGGTTTATCGAAACATAAGCTAACATCGAAGATCTTAAATGAGTAAATTGTGGTGAGTCGCCATCAAGGTAGCTCACAATGGTACCTAGTTTTGTTCCATCTGATAAATAAGCATTACATCGACTTATAAATGTGTTTTTCTCCGTTGTATCGGTGATTATAAAATCTAGTTCAGCGTCGTCCATAATCAATCTTGTACACACTCGTTTATAATCGTATGAACCACCTTGAGTAAACTTACCGATTATCTTTCTACCAAGATCTTTTGCAAGTTTTTCATCGTGCTCGTTCCTGCATTTACTTATTTTAATGACATGATCTTCATCAATATCAGGGAATTCTTTCCTGGCATCATCGACACTAAATCTATCCGGTTCTGGTAACCAAACTTGCTTCTGTGAACTATACGATATAATTGCTTCAGTTACCCTCAACGATATTAAAAATCCAGCATCAAGCATATACCGCAATAGTACTATCGGAACCCAACATTTTTCTGAAAAATGTCTTCCAAACCAAACATAAGTAATCGCATGGAGACCCTCTCTAAACTCGAATGATTCTACATAAGCAAATCCTGTTAGGTCAAAATCTGGTCCTTCCATGGGAAGGGGTCCGTTTATTGCAACCCTGGTCATCTCATGTGTAGGATGTCCGAGTTTCTTAAAGTATTTAGAACATTCTCCATATCCAAGAAAACTCCCAGGATAACATGCAGCCATATCAACTGAGATAACATCACTATAATCGTATTTGGTATTCCATAATCCACCGTGTCCATATTCTATACAACTTTTTTTGATATCTTCAAGGAATTCTGATCGTGTCGTTTTCCATGAATTTTTCTCCTGAGCGAAATGGGCAGCAACCGATGGTACGGTAAAACAGTTATTCAGTAATTGTCCAACTATGAGATCATCAGAGGTATATTTTAATGCAAGATGTTCCATTTCTTCATGAAGAGATTCTGTACGATAAATATCACCGTTAGGCCGTACAAACTGATCGTAATCGTGCTCTGAACTTTGAAATAACCAAACAGACACAGGGTCACTTTTACTTATATTTCTGATAAAATCAAATATATCACCATCATAAAACTTAACTTTTCTATCTCATGGAAATATCCGTTACAGCATTAGTCCATGCATGTGCATTATGATCAACGATTGTTATAGGGTTTCCATTTTTTATATATTTTGGTTCGTACAATATCTCTCCGGTTAGCGTTTTTACTGTTATTGGAAATCTTAATAACTTTTCTAGTTCAGCAACATCCTTAATAGATGCACCAGTATCTTTAACCGTTTCTGCCCATGTATCTATTTTTTTACGTCTTAAATCTGTTAAGCCATTACCACGTATCGCATTTGTAAAATGTTCTGTAACTCGTTCAGCTACACAGTTTATTCTTGATATTTTCATCGGCTTGAGATCCGCAACATTAGGTTTATCATTTAGCGAATATATTCCATAGACAACTGCAGTCACTGGATAACCTTGTACATAGTAAGGTTTATCAATGCCAGTAAGTATTCCAGGTTTGGATCTGTTATTTAAGAGAACAATATTGCTTCCCGACTGCACACGGACTGGATCACGCTTATCACGAATAATCCAGATATCGTCATCTGTCTCTACAATAAATTTTATTAAAATAAAATATTTTTGATTATCAAGGTGGTTAATAATAACTTTTCCTCGTTTGTCGTTCATCATATTAACGATATGTCCTATCCTGAAAGTTGACCATACATGAGCAGCACCATCGTCACGAAATTCCTTTTTGGCTTCACGGATACGTTTAGCTATATCCGCATTTGTTAAAGCTAGATCTTGCATCGAAACACTAAATTTATATTCTGGTAGTCTGTCAAGATCAAATCTGGCAGGGGAAGGTTCAATAACGGATAATTCCTCCATTATTATAATTAAGACAAATATTTAAATTGAATTTTTGTATATATATAATGATTGAAACCAGGAACAAGTGCATTTGGCTTAAACTTGGTCATATCTCTCATTGTGATAAACCATGTATAAATGAATACTGCGGAAATCACATGCAATGCATCAAAAATGGAAGTACAGGACCAAAACCATGTGTGCAATGCGGTGTTGGAGTCAGAGGAAAAACACAGTTATGTCTAAAATGTGGCGGAAAAAATACAGGGAATTAAAACGATATTATGACAAAAAAAATACCTTGTCAGGTAAATCTCCTATAAAAACCGTAGAGGATTACCTGGAAAGATTTCAAAATAATGATTTAGACAAATAATATTATTATATAAATGGAGCAAAAAGAATTTGTAGTACATCCAATATATACAAATTACGAAGCATCGCGAAATGGAATAATTAGAAACTGTCGATCAAAAAAACCAGTCGGTAGTCTTGATAAATTTGGTTATTTTAGATTCAGTGTTAGTAGAAATAAAAAATATTTCTCACATAGGTTCATCTTTGAATGTTATTTTGGATTGATTAAAAATGGACTTGTAGTTGACCACTTTGATGGGAATCCCCAGAATAATAATTTATCTAATCTGCAAGTTATAACACAGAGTCAGAATTCTAGACGTGGAAATACAGGAGCATGTAAAATATTCAAAAAGAGAGTTATTAAATCCATAAATGCAGAAACAGACCGAGAAATGACCTTCCCCTCAATAAACGCAGCTGCCAGATATTTTGATATACATCCACGATCGGTACAATTTGCAGCTGATAAAATGTACAAATCTGCATTTTCGAAAAAATATAATCAGCGGGTAATATTTGAATATGTCATATAACTATTTCTTAACAGTTCGACTGTCAGTTTTGCCAGGGTTTTTGTTTAGCCATAACTACAGTCAAGGGTCCACCTTCACCGTCGCTGCTCTCAGCGTCACTATCATTTTTGACAGAATCAGATAACATAATCTTTCTTAATTGCATTACACGATTGCCCATAATTTTTTTTCTTTTGTACTCGTGAGACAACGCAGTTCTTATTTTTTCGATTGAGCGTGCAAGAGGTGCAAATAGCTTCACTTGTGTGTCGTTCACCATTGCTAAAGATTCTAACATAGATTGATAAATTGATTTCACGAATCTGTAATTGGAAGGTAATGTGAATTTGTTCTCGAATTTTCTTTGCTGCAATAATTCAAAGTCAGAGAGAATTTTTTGAGGATCAAGATTATCGGACATTTTTATTCCATCATGTTTTAATTTTTTAATAGCAGAAATAATATCATTAATGTTTTCATTGTTCATATATATGTATTTATTTCTTTAAAATAAAAATAATTGACATTCAAGTTTTTAATTTTCACTTTAAGCATTGCACATATAAAGCGAGGTAACTCCACAGAGTAAATTAAACGATTATTTCCCTTGCCCAATGTATTTTCATCAACTAAATGTATCCGTCTGTCTGTGATTAACTGAATCTCTGTAAGTTTGTTAAATTCCACTGTAAACTTAAGACACATATTGTAATACAATAACAAGGTTCCCTTAGATAACAGTCGCCGCTAGAAAAGCAACGTCATTTACAAGCATAACAAAACGAAAGCAAAAACACTTACACGGACATGAAACCCAATTCAAACGCACGCACAGAGTACAAATAACCCTTTAAGCACTTAACTGTACAGTGCGAGTGATCGGTATATTATCTTCAATCATACTGTGCACCATTATACATATACATTTTCGTTCTAGGCTTTCAAACATTAAGACAGATGTGCTTATCGATTTTCCATGGACGTGTATTTTCGTCTTCATGCTTGTAATTTTATTAAGATGTATACAAACGGTGTGTGGACTGTATGGTACTCCAAATTTAAGGGTCATAAGAAGCAAAAATTACATTTTAGCAGGGCCAAAGAAGGAATTGCACCATTATACATATACATTTTCGTTCTAGGCTTTCAAACAGAACAACTTGTGCATTAAGACTGATGTGCTTATCGATTTTCCATGGATTTGTGATGCAGCAGTTATTTTCGTCTTCATGCTTGTAATTTTATTAAGATATATACAAATGGTGATATATTTTAATCGTTTCATACATATAAATGGTTATATATCTTAATAAAATTATAAATATTTAGATTCATTTATAAAATCAGAAAATCTAATGCTATTGTGTGATAACCATATAATAATTTCTCAAACGTATATATATAGTCGAGTGTCGTTAGCTCAGTGCACAAGTGTTGGGACTCTGGTACTGAACTTCTGCTGTTCGACTCCCATGACCGCGGGGGGTGGGTGTTTGGTCCAGGGGTTGCCAATTTTATTAAGATTGGGGGGACCACCCCTGAGGTTTCAATAAAATCCTCGCCACGTCACGCCACGTGGTGAGTGCATTTTGCACTTACCCCGGGGTTTGATTTGGTGGGGTTTTTATTGAAACCGCAATGCCTAGACAGTCCTCTGAATTTCTAATGTTTCGTTTCGATTAGAAATTCGCCGGGGGATGTGTCTATGCAAAAGGTGCCCTCCTAAAATAATCAGTAGCATGCCTGAGCTCTCTACCCCACTGAAGGGCTCCCAAATGAACATTCTGAAAGAATGTTAGCCAAAAGAAACAGAACATGGGGTGCCCCATAACAGTCATAAGAGAGACAACAATGTAAGGACCCCATGAAAGGCACAAAGGCTATCAAGGGGCCCCATGACGGGTAACCACTTAGAATGCTACTGATTATTTTTGATAAATTACGTTACATACATACATACATACATACATACATACATACATGCATGCATACATGCATGCATGCATACATACATACATACATGCATACATGCATGCATGCATACATACATACATACATGCATACATGCATGCATGCATACATACATGCAAAAGGTCAACAGTCAAGGTCAAGGTCAAATGTCAAGGTCAAGGTTAAATGTCAAGGTCAAGGTCAAGGTCGAAAAATAGATTTTTTTTTTTTGCAAAATTTACTCAGGCATCATTCTACGAGCGTATGTACAAATTAACGAAGAATGTTTCTCCTCTTAGGTCCACAATGTTGCCATCCTGATTTGTGAGTTTGAAATTCATTCTTGTCAATAATGGATTATGTACACGCAAGTAGAACTGATTTATTGGCTCAGACACAATGAGCCATCCTGGTGGCGCTTGAATACTTGATGAATATAATATATATCCTTGCTCCGCGGTGCCACTGCGGTGGTTAGATTTTGAAAGATCTACGTGGTAACTACTATCAATTATATCGCATACTAGATTCAGTGCGATTGTCGATGTGATGTTAACAATATTAGGCGAGATACGACGTCCTGCGCCATGTAAATCGTTATTATACTTAAGTATTGTTGGTGGTGGGGCTAATTTTCTCCATGAATCACATATTCTTTTAAAGTGTTCATCAATAAGATCTTTAACTGATTTCTTTAACTCGGACGAGTTAAATCCGGGAATGATGAATGTTGGTAGTTGTTCTTGCGTAATTCCAAAATGTTTCAGAAAAACTGTTGTAAACAAATGATTGAGTGGAACACGCTGAACTGGATCGTCTTCATTAACTATGTAATCTGTAATATATGCTCTAGATGGGTTTAATAATCTTCTTTCTCTGTTAACAAAAACATCATTCATGAATTCTAGGTCTGAAGCAACTTGATTCAAATGTTGTATTGTTTCAATTATTTGATTTTTTAAATCATCGTTGTAAGAAACATTAATGCTTGAAAATAAATTTTGTAGATTATTAAATACACGCTCATGCTCTGATTTAATTGTATTAGCATATGAATTTATTTCATCAATATCAAGTACTGTTATTTTACCTTTCTTGCCATCAATTCGTTTTGTAAAATAGTTTTCTGTTCTATCTATATAATGTGTAACTCTATCAGTACCAGAATATAGTCGCCATGGATAGGCATCTGTTACTTTTCGATATTCTGGAAGTTGTATAAATATTTTTTTATCCGTGTCGAAGTCGGATCTCTGTGGTTCTGGTGGTACTTGATAAAATGGTGCAACTTCAGGCCATCCTAACACAGATCTAATCGAACTTTGATAGATGTCTACAAGATAATCAGGGGAATTTATTTCAATCACCGCTGATAATGTTGGTTCGTATACACCAATTGTTATTTTTGATTCTTTTCCTGTAATAGATTTAATTCTGCGCTGGAATTCATCGTTGATCTGTTCTATCTGATAACTACCAGTTGGAATACTAACTACCTGCCAATCAGGAGTTCCATCAGGTTTATTCTTATTTGCGAATACTAATGAATTATTTGGCTGTTGTCCAAAAAATTGTTTTGATCTAATATTAGGCCAGCTATAATAAACTCGAAGCTGCGCTAACGCTATTTCTTTTGCAGGAATTGCGATTGGAAAGTTAACGCTAAACTCAGGATTGGTCGAACTTAAAGAAATCATTGTAGTTTTTGATGGTGTTGTATTAGTGACGATCTGCTGAAGTAATTCCCTGTCTGTCATTATTATTATCGTTATTATTTAATTCGTCAAAATCATTAGCGATCACCTTAAACGCATCATCATAGGTTTTCATCATCATCGCAAATTCAGTATCGGATATTTCACCATCACTAACGCATGAAGAAATATACAACGATAGTTTAGAACATGCCTCTGTCACTGTATGTAATTTAATCATATAATCGTGCAATTTAGCATTTGTACAGATATCTATCTTTTTAGCTATAATACCGAAAACACCAGCAATAGTCGTTGATGCTGAAACAATGATGGTTATAACAGCAGGTGCTGTCATCGTCAATGTTGATAATAATAATCCTGTTCCAGCAATAACAGCAGAAACCGAGTAAACAACTACATCGATGACAACTATACGCCTTTTGTATTTTTTTATTTTTATGTTATAATAATCAATAAAATCCTTTAGTTTAGTCAGACGTTCATATACTTGATTGTATCTGTAACGTTGAACGTCGATGTAGGACTGAGGTCTTTGGTGTTGATCCATTATTGTTATATTAAGTGACTAATTGTGGTGTTTCAGCTACAAATTCCAAACACCACCAGTAAGACGTTGCAGTTATTGTTTGATCATCTGCTTCCAGTAAAAATATTTCTTCAGCATCTTTATTTAACACTATAGATACAACTCCAGAGAAAGCATCGGCTGAATGACGCCATGGAAATGTTGTAGCATAAATTTTAAACTTTGCAGAGCTAAAGATAGACAGTCTATACACACCAGTAATCTTCGCGGTATATTTAATAGTGTTATTTTGCTGTGACCATGTTGTTAATCCTGATGCTACTGTGTACACGATATTGACGATCTGATTGTGAGGAATTTTAATCAGATTAGTTTTTGAACAATATTAGGTATTCCACTAACAATATCATCGAGTTTCATGTTAACGTCGGCTAGTTTTATGTCAACGATTGGTGGATCACCAAAAAATTCTTTAATGGTTTTGTTTATGTTTCTACGAAAATTTAAAAACGTTTCCACGTGTCTAGTAAAAGTAACATTGAGTGTGGTCATTTCGTCATTGATTGTTTTTACATATTTCTTCGTTGCAGCGTCAAAATCAGATTCTGGTGTTCTAAGATTATTAATACCATTATTATTCATGTTGAGAAATGCACGCATTATACCACCATTGACTAACACATACTTAGATTCTTGATCGTCGACATATTTTTTTGTTGCTGCATCTGTATCTACGGTTGGATTTCCAAGGTCTATAATTTTATTTCCTGACATAATAATGCTACCAGTAAATACATCACCAGTTTTCTTGATATAATCGTTAACTGACTTACCAGAATCTTGTATTTTACCTTGATCATTAAAAGTAACGATATTATCAACAACTGCGGTAGGAATTCGTATAAGTACATCTGGCAGTTGTATATTGCTTGTCTTTAATCGTCCTTGTTTATCCTGAAAAACAACGACTTCATTTTGATCCACACTTGTAATATTTAATAAATCATCAGTCTCATTTCTGAGTTGATCAAGAGTTACATATTTAGATAAATCACCTTGCTGCTGAGCTTTACCACGAGCAGATCTTCCGTAAATATCTACCATTATATTTATCAATATCTGTTTAAATGTGACAATGTGGTATATTCATGCACGACTTTATGAGGTGGTTTTGTTGATTTTGATATAGCATCAAGTACATTAAGTACTTCACGACCACATATTGGTGGATCAGTTAATGTTTGTGTTGGTAACATTGAATACCAGATTGGAGCAGTATTATTGCTGACATAATGAAGAAATTCTTTTGGTGGCGCTAATCCATATGAATCAAAGTAAATAGTTCCACGTGGATCAATTGCATATCCAACCCAATGCGTGCCTGATCCAGAATTTTTATCGAGATTGATAATACCAGTTTCTAAATCGCTAGCGATTTTAGGTAGTTGATCGCGCATGAAAACACCTCTGAAGTTTTTTATTTTTAGTTTTTTAGCAGCATTGAGTAAATCAAAATTGGACATAGGCGATATTAGTAAACTGTCCCGGGAAGTCTTAGACCCTTTCCGTACCATGAATGTGGGGTCCCTGGCAATCTGAGATCTTTTCCTTTTTTTTAATTCCCTTTCCTGTTGCTTTCTTTAATGCCATTCCAGCAGCAGTTCCAACAGCGCCTAATGCAGCTGCTTTTGCAACAGCTGGGGCTGCAGCGGCTATTAATGCTGGTATAGCTGCGAGAAGTGGAAATATACCACCCGTCTTAGCGATGTCTTTGATGGCGCCCGCAGAAAGATTAAGTTTTATACCTTTATTTGAATTTTTGGCTTCACTGAAGTTTCTGAACTGACGCTCGGTCAACGATAATTTATTTGAACCGCTCATCTGTTCTCGCTTTAGCGATATTTTTATTCCACAGTTATTTTTTGATGCTGATTGTAGTCTTTTAATCTGACCAGGAGTCAGGGTAACGCTAACGTGATTGTATGACATTATAATTATTATCCTGATTTTAAATCAGGTGATCTAATTACATATTTTCTACTGGGGCATCAACGACTCTCATTCGTCCACCAACACCTTCAAGTAACATTGATTTATCGCTGAGTATAACAGCGATTAATCTGTAATTAGGGACATCTACAATGTTTCTATTAACGCGAGCTCGAAAATATATATCAACAACAGATTGTCTGTATAAATCTAAATGTTCCAGTGAAAAGTAATAAATCGGATATAAGGTTGTAAAATCTAACTGTGATATTTGTAAACCAGTATCAATATTCTGATCACGACCCATAAATGACATAAGACGATGATATACACGTGCTACATGATTATTTTCAAAATTCAGTAATATATCCTCGGATGGTTCTTGATGTCCATTTATCCTTAATGAAACTTCAGAAACACCAAGTTTGTCGAATATCATTGCACTATGTTCTTGACTATTTACTTGTGCATTACTTTGAAACACAATAAATATATGCCGTGGTGCAGAAACACCCTGCTGAGAAGCTATTTGCCATGTAAATAAACCATTAATATTACCCTGGATAGCATCTGTGGTCGTTGTCAACCATGACAACATTGATTTACCACCTTGACTCATAAAAGATATTAACCGATCTTCTTCAGATATTGTTGGAGTCATCACCGGCATCCATAATGAAAGCTTGGTTAATACTACTTTACCAGGATCACCAATGGGTCTCCATAATGCATCATTGTCCGTGGCTTTTCGTACTAGTACAACCGTATGTTTGGCTCCAAAAATAACTTTTCTGACGTTTCTACAGAATCCAAATATATGTGAAAGTGGAATTGAACATGAAAACGCTCTTCTATTTCCTTGTAACATTGCTCGACGTGTTGCAAATCCTAAGTTGAAATTTTCATTCATTGATAATACTGCAGGAGTTTCTGCGGTTCCTGCGGCATTCCTTACGTTACCTATGGTTACGTTTCTGTGATCAGGATGATTGGTTGTGTCCTTCGCAAACATCATTAATGGGCCAGCCGATCTTGAATAATCATCGCTGTATCGTGCTAGACCCAATATTGTTGTAGCAACATCAACGTCTTTCTGAATAGATTCAATATTTTTTCCGTCAATCATGTACGTAGCGCTTTCAAATAACGCCATGATGCCATTATTAACAAAACCAACCCTAACATCGGCTCCATATGCTACTGGTGCTGCAGGATTAGTGATATTTAAAATCTCACCTTCGACTTCAATAAATGCCTCAGCGGGTAAGAAATACCTACTTGTATCCTAAATTTGTAATTCAATTCGTCCATGCTGATCTGGAATTCGAGCGTCATAAGAATAATATTGATAATCACGCACAGACTCATCTTTGAGTACTGGTGCGTCCATGTCAAATGCTGGATCAGATATGCGTTTAAACATCTTTATTATATTTGCTATCGTCTAACACGAAGACCACTTCGAGAAGTGAGACCACTTCCTGCTATTAGACTAGCGGTTATATTTTTTTCTTTTTCTGACATTGGTACATCAGCCAACTCTGCTAGTTTTTGATTAGCAGCTTGGTTTATTATTTTACTAATATTTGCAGGCATTACTTCAGTGCTAGGTAATTTTACAGGTTGAGGTTGGACCGCAGGTCTGCGTATTAATCGTGTTAGTCTATCTTTGATTGCTGAGAATGCTTTACCAGCAACATTGCCAACAGCACCAATACCCTTTTCACGAACAACATCAATAGCTTTCACTGATAGTTGCTTTGCAATCGGTATTACTTTCGGGGCTATCCTTCTAAATAGACCCTGAACAACATCACCTAGTCCATCTCCGTAGATTGTTTTGTATATTGGTAATCGAGAATTTACCGCCCTGACCATGGTTGGTCCACGTTGAGTACTATGTATGATCATTTTATTATAATAACTGTATTTAATTACATACTCAATCCAGTGACTTAGTCACTATAGTAGTCATCGGCGATTTCATTAATGAGAGACCGATACACATTAATATCCATGATACCGCCTGTAAATAATCGTTTACAAATATCAGCTGCTTCATTGACGATTTCTGGGGAATTGTTACCAGCTCGTTTTCCTCCAATGAGGATTTCTAGTCGATCAACATCAGCAAGAACGTTATTAGGACAGGTAATAAGACCACTTCCTAGACCACTTCCAGTTGCACCAGAAGCGTCTTGAAATTCTTCCTCTTCCTCTTCACTTGGTTTCGGTGGTGTTATTTTACTTGGTTTTGATGGTGTTTTTGGTGATTCTGGATAATCACGCAGTGATTGCTCAAATGGTTTTGGTGTTTTTTGTTTTTGTTGTTGTTCTTGTAGTTGTTCTTGTGGTTGTGCTTTTTGCTGCATCTGTTTTATTTTTTGCTGTTGTTCTGACGGTAATTGTATATATGAAATATATTCATCTATTGCATGAATATATTCAATATATCTTGGATCGTCGTTTCGAGCTTGATCAATGCCATAGTGTATGCGAAATATCCATTTGTACCACGTTTAACGACCTACATCATCATTAGCATATTCAGGTTTTAAAAATTGTCTTCGATTATTATAACTTTTCACAGTACTCATAACTAATTGTTTTACACTTTTGATTTGTTTGATATTATCAATGACACCTTTGGCAAATTTATCGTATATATTAACCCTGACTCGTGCCTGTTCTGGTCTTCGTTGAGTATCACCTTCTGCCTGGTCTGCATCCTCAGGTATTTCCGGGACTGGCATCGCAGCAGCTATTTCGGCTGGAAGTCCACGTAAAATTCTTTTTGTCTGTTTTGTTCTTTCTGCTATTTTTCCAGTTGCTTCAGTGGTTTTCTCCAACGTAGGAAGAAGACCTTTAGTAGCCTCAGCGATAGGTTTAAATAATTGTTTTGTATCCTCTTCAAATTCCACCTGAGACTCTTGACGAGATTGTAGTTGTTGCTTGACTAAATCACGGACGGGTAAATATTTTCTAATTGCCTCTAGTCGCTCTCGAGCTAATCTAGCTGAATGTGGTTCTCCAATACTCATTTATTAATAATATCTATACTGGCTGTTTAATTCATAGCAGCAGAGAGGGTGAACAACAACAGTTTGAGCGACCAGACAAGTAAACGAGTCGCATAAAAATTTGAAAAAGAGTCAAAAATAATCTTACCCAATTAGAGAATTTTTTGGTTTAAACGTTATTGGCGATATTTTTTGGTTTAAACGTTATTGACGGTATTTTTCAGCTTCGTAGGAACCTTTATTTTTGTAAAATAAGGTCTCTACGACTTTGTAGGGTTCACCCTCTCTGCTGCTCATACTCATCTGACATAAAATAGTGTACCATAGTTATTCTAACAGAAGTACTCTTCTAATCTTTGCCCCCCACTTCTTTCCACAAAAATAAGAAATTCCTACCTTATCCAGCCTTACAGTTCCATATATATCTATCATGTTAGTTGTCCAAATAATTAAAACAGTACATGAATAATCCAATGACTGTTAGAAAAATCAAAACAACCTTACTTACAAACATTTTCAGTCAAATGGTTATGTATGGTATTCAATGCCCCCTCCCTTGGATATTGCACCACCTGCAGGGCATCTATTAAAATAACTACAGTATTTTTTTTAAAAATGGTTCCACCAATATGACAATGCCTAGTTGATTACAGTTTGAAAATTCAGAAATACAGAACAACTTATTTGGTTCTCTAACCTTTCTACAGTCACAAGGTAGTCATTCATACATCATATTAAATACAGTTACAAGGTAGTCATTCATACATCATATTAAATACAGTCAAATAAACTGTATTCTTAAGATATAGCTACATCAATATCTAGCTAGCTAGCTATTTACATATCTCTCTTTCTCTCTATCTCTCTTGAAAGAGTGAGGGGCTTTGAGATAAATATAAACAGATAGACTGATACATAGACAGACCTACAGGCGGAGAGTTTTGAAACCAATGTGCTAAATGCATATACGTTTCTATAATATATTACAAACATGTATAACAATAAAATAATCAATTTAATAATACTGATAAAACAATTTAATAAGCTTAACTCAGATACATGTTCACTGAACATGAATGCCCCATCAGAGTGCCCAGAATGACCTAAATGCAAGAACCAAGGTGTGACAGATATATGGATGGACAATGTAACACTATATGCCACTAATAATGTTGTAAAAAGAGGATTTAAATGTAGCAGCAACATGAAGGCATAGTGGCATCAGATGTTCAGAGATCAAGGCACACAAGGCATAGCATAACAACAATATAAGCCTGGGGAGAATCTCTCTCTCTCTCTCTCTTTTGTCTCCAAACTTTTCAATCACATTGATCAATTTATACTGCATAAATTTATCAGTTATCTGGATAATTAGGTATCCACACAAAGTCTTCGTCATCTAAAGTGTACATGTAATCAATAACCTACTGTATACACTATAACCTGTCTTATCAGACAACGCATTCTGCCAAAAATGGTCTTGCAAGACAAGTGGTCCAATAACAGAGGCCATTTCATTATGCAAACAAATCACTCCATACATTAAGCATCTGGTAATAAATGATTTTATGGTATTGATACTGCATAATGATCTGAAGTACAGAATTATGCTAAAAGAAGCTGCTTACCTCATACTCTGGCAACTGTGTAACAATGGCTTCCAACAGATCTGAGTACTTACCTCATAATAATCTGGCAACTGAGTAACAATGGATTCCTACTGATCTGAGTACTTACCTCATAATAATCTGGCAAGAGAGTATCAATGGCTTGGTAGAGATCTGAGTACTCACCTCATAATAATCTGGCAAGAGAGTATGAATGGTTTGGTACAGATCTGAGTATTTACCTCATAATAATCTGGCAACTGGGTATCAATGGCTTGGTAAAGATTTGAGGCACTGTCATAATTCTGTCCAACACTGTAGTGATCAAGTTTCTCTGCCCACAAATCTGCTATTCTTGAATCCTCATTGTCATGCTGTCCAAAAAGAGAAACTGTGTTCAAATACAATTGCTTCCTTGCTCTGGATAGTTCATAATCATTAGTAATTTCCCTTGCTCAGTGCATAAATATCTTAAGAGTTCAAAATTTTTGGCAATATTTCACAGACTTCATCAGCAACTGATGTTGATCACATGATGTATATTATGACCTCCATACTGAACACATCTGTGCCTTATTGAAACGTGTTTGGATAGCACATACTTTATCTATCATGGGCAGTTTTATCAACAGACTCAGGGAGTGGTAATGGGGTCCCAAGTCTCGCCAATAGCTGCCAATCTATACATAGAGTTTGTTGAGAAAAAGGCCCTGGAATCAGCCAAGAACCCACCATCAATGTGGTTCAGATAATTACGTGGATGATACCTTGACTGAACTACACAAGTACCATGTTCAGGAGTTCTCTGATCATCTCAACTCCATTGACCCACATATCCAGTTCACTTCAGAAGAAGAAGAAAATGGCAAGCTACCATTCTTGGACAAGAGTATACATATAAATGATGATGATGGATCAACCAAGTCACTGTATATAGAAAACCAACCCACAATGACCAGTACCCGAACTTTTTTTCCAATCACCATTTGGAATACAAGAGTTTAATGCATCAAGCTAACTCCTAGAGCATGTGAAAACAGCACTAAGGGTAAATGGCTATCCAGAGTGAATTTTCAAACTTCCAGAAAAGTGGAAAAAAAAACACCACACAAAACCAGGAGTAGCCTAAATAGAATGCCATATATCCGTAGTACATCAGAAGTCCTAGCCAGAGTATTCAGACAACATGGGATCAATGTATATCACAAACCATACAACTCTTTAAGACAACAACTTATACATGTGATGGACAAAAATGAAAATCTGAAAAAATGTGGTGTGGTTTATTATATCAAATGTAATGATTGCGAGAAAGATTACATCGAGGAAACAGACAGAGTGTTAGAAACCAGGATTAAGGAACACATCGGTAGAGAGTCATCAGTCATACATGAACATTGTAGGAATATGGAACAGTCCATTGTCCCCAATCAAACCAAGGTGATCACATCAGAGGACAATATATGGAAAAGGAAGGTGAAGGTGGCGATCAAAATATGACAGCAGAGGCCAACACTAAACAGGGACAAGGCGCTTGAATTACCACCCATCTATACCAGTCTCCTCATATCACATGACCATAATGAGTCCCGTGATCAACATTAGTCGCTGATGAAGGAAGTGTGTTATTGCCAAATATTTCGAACTCTTAAGATATTTATGCTCTTAGCAAGGGGAATGACTAATGATCCTGTGTCCAAATGTTTTTAAGGAGGCAATCATTTTATGTGGATACTAGTGTTCACCAACTTGTGCACAGACAGATGGACATACAATTGGATGGGCCTATGCTACTTTAAGGTCTATTACCCTAACTGACAGGGACATGATACATGACAAAATTATCAAAATATTTCTATCAATAATAATATTGGCATTACTTCATGATCTATCAAAATTACACAGGATACATAGTACAGTACTCTCTAACTATAATATTGTTTATGGAAGTCAAGTACCACAAGCACCTAACTTGTTAACAAATATGTGCATACCATTCGAATTTAACTTGTTAGAGACTCTGAAAATATGAAGCGGAATAAATAATGAAACTTTAAACAAAAATATTCTTAAGATTGTGGGAAAAAATATCATTGTGTAAATACTGAATGAAAATGGTGAGTAGTAAGGCCCATGGCACTATATCATGGACCTAGTGTTGGTAAATGGTAAGTAGGAAAGCCCATGGCATCATGCTGTGGATCCAGTGTTGGTAAATGGTAAGTAGTAGGGCCAATGGCTCCACATTGTAGATCCAGTGATGGTAAATGGTAAGTAGTAAGACCCATGGCACTATATCATGGACCTAGCATTGGTAAATCGTAAGTAGGAAAGCCCATGGCATCATGTTGTGGATCCAGTGTTGGTAAATAGCAAGTAGTATGGCTCATGACTCCATGTTTGGGATCTTATGTTGGTAAATGGTAAGTAGTAAGGCTCACTGCTCCATGTTGTGGATCAAGTGTTGGTAACTTGTAAGTAGTAAGGCTCACTGCTCCATGTTGTGGATCTTATGTTGGTATATGATAAGTAGTAAGGCTCACTGCTCCATGTTGTGGATCTTATGTTGGCAAATGATAAGTAGTAAGGCTCACTGCTCCATGTTGTGAATCTAGTGTTGGTAAATGGTAAGTAGCAAGGCTCACTGCCCCCTGTTGTGGATCAAGTGTTGGTAAATGATAAGTAGTAAGGCTCACTGCTCCGTGTTGTGGATCTTATGTTGGTAAATGATAAGTAGTAAGGCTCACTACTCCATATTGTGGATCTTATGTTGGTAAATAGTAAGTAGTAAGGCTCACTGCTCCATGTTGTGGATCTTATGTTGGTAAATGGTTAAGTAGTAAGGCTCACTGCTCCATGGTGTGCATCCATTGATGGTAAATGGCAACCAAAGGGTCATGACTCCAGCATTGTAGACCTAGTGCTGGTAAATGGTAATTAGTAAAGCCCATGACTAACTGTTGCAGATCCAATGTTGGTAAATGGTAAGTAGCAAGGCCCCTGTCTCCAGTGTAGTGATACAGTTATGGTAAATGACGTTTCCTTTAGTTTTTAGAGGGTTTTAGCAGTTTTAAAATGAATATGATGATGATGATGATGACACCAATAATGACTAGTACAAAAACTACAACAGTTATCATATCTTTAAGACAAAATTTCATTTTAGGGGGCGAACACTTAATTAAAATATGACCAACCTTAAAGCATTTTATGAACTGATAGATTCTTGACAAAAGAGACTTTGGTTTCCTTCCATATGACATAATCATGCTAAGTCTGTGATCATCCAGAACAGCTCCAACAAGGCTCATTTCCATCGCCTCTTTTTGACCCATCAGTGAGGACAATGAATGCTGACCAATTATCTGCAAGAGAAGTCAATCAAATTTGAAAATGTTGTAATAGTAATAGCAATTATAATAGCTGCAGCAACAGCAGTAGTAGTGGTAATGGGTAAGGCTGCAATACTGAAAGGGTTAAATGACATGGTAAACATTTACAAACTTGGTAATCATAATATAAATAAACATTGACATGGCTGTCAGTGATGCAGTAACTATCCCTTCCAATTAAATTCCCATATCTCTGCTGAAGTTGACTGATTAATAGTGTTTTTCTGAGAATTTTTAATATATGCATGAATTTCCTTCAATTCAAATGTGGCCTAGATAGAAAAAAAAAACTAAGCTGACAAGAATCTGTTGTACTTCACAGAGCACAACATTATGAGAATACTGACATGGTTCTTTAAATGCATCATTTAACTTTGAAAAAGCATGTTCATTAACATAACATTTTATTTCATTAAAGAAAAAATTGTTTCAAATATGTAAGCTACTGCACAGTTTATTAGTTACTGTTGATCCTACAAAAACATCATCTGCACATGTCCTGGCAGTTAAGTCTAGTTGCATTATCTATTTTTTCATTTTATGCAATATCTGTACCATTAAGAAACTATCATGCCAATCCTAAGAACGCCATACCTAAATTGTCAGATATATTCAACAAACACATATCTTAAAACTAAATTGTCAGATATATTCAACAATGACACGTCTTAAATCTAAACTGTCAGATATATTCAACAAAGACATGTCTTTAAACTGAATTGTCAGATATATTTAACAAAGATGTGTCTTAAGAGTTAACTGTCAGATATATTCAACAAAGACTTGTCTTAAAAGTCAACTGTCAGATATATTCAACAAAGACATGTCTTAAAAGTCAATTGTCAGATATATTCAACACAGACGTGTCTTAAAGCTCTATCCTGTTATGATAAGAGGTAAAGGACATTCAGCAAATGAAATAATGGAAAACTGAGTATCGTGTGGCATGAACATTGGCTTACATATAAACAGATGTCAGCTAAAAGCCAAATGTGCACATGAGGGGAATGGTTGAGTTTCAAATTAATTTAATTAAACAACATCATTTAGGTTACTTTACACCATGTACACATTTAAAATGCTTAGCAAACATTGCAGCCTCAATAGCTGTAGCAGTTGTAGTGTAGTGGCAGCAGTAGTAGTAGTAGTAGCAGAAGCAGTAGTTTTAGTATCAGGGTCACAAAAGAATCGCACTCTTTGTCGATCAAGAACAAGATCATGAAATCTCCTGTTTGTTTCAGATGGCTATTAGCAAAACTGAAGCCAAAGAAGTACCTGTTTGTTATTAAAAATGGGGTCCTTATGAGAAAATAGAGACCACCTGAGGTACCTACTGGTGACAAATAGTCAGTGAGCTATCAAATTGTTGTTCTAAGTTGTATAGACAGGAAATTCTTAGTCTAACCATGAAACTCCTTTGGCTGGTCATTTATGGGTCAATATGACTTATCACAAGATCTTGAATTTTACTGGCCAAAAATTAAAGGTGATGTTTGCAAATATTGTTGATCTTGTCACACTTGTCAAATGGTAAGAAAACCCAATCAGATGATACCTCAGGCTCATCTGCAGCATATTCCTGCATTTGATGAACCATTTAGCAGAATAATCATGGTAGACTGTGTCTGTCCTTTACCTACGACCAAGTCAGGCAAACAATATTTGTTGACCAAAATATGTGCATCTACAAGATTCCCAGAGGCAATTCCTTTGAGGAATATTAAAACTAAAAGCATATCAAAATCTTTGATAATTAAAAGTCTTTTACACAATTTGGCCTTCCCAAATCTGTCCAATCGGATCAAGGGTCAAATTTTATGTCTGGAATTTTCCAGCAAGTTATGCATGAATCAGTCATCCAGCAATTTAAATCTTCTGCCTCTCACCCTGAAAGCCAAGGGGCTTTAGAAAGATTCCATCAAACTTTGAAGAATCTGATTTGGTCATACTGCTTTGATACAGGAAAAGATTGTGATGAGGGTGTTCATTTCCTTTTGTTTGCGTTAGGGAATCAGTTCAAGAATCATTCCTTTTGAACTAATTTTTGGACATACTGTCTGCTGACCATTTAAGTTATTAAAAGAGAAACTTCTTTCAAATGAAGATTCAGAAATTAATCTTCTTGATTATGTTTCTGATTTCAAATATAAGTTGTCAAAGGCTTGTGAAGTAGCAAGAAATTGTCTTCACTCTATTCAGTTCAAAAATAAAATTAAGGTTTGACAAAAATACAAAGGGAAAAAAATTTTCAGCCTGATGATAAAGTTCTGGTTCATTTGCCCATACCTCTAAACCCTCTTCAGTCTAAGTACATGGGTCCTTATACAGTTGAAAAGAAAGTGACTTAAATTATATCATTAACACTCCTGGGAGGCAAAAAATAGAAGCAATATTGCCATATAAATATGTTAAAGGAGTATGTTGATGGAGACAGCCCTGTTAATTATGCAGTCAATTCAGCTGTACCTGTCCCATACTGAGGATTTAAGCGATAGAATGCATTCAGACTGTAGTGACTTTGGTGTAACCAATCTTCAGAATTCAGAAATATTGAGCAATCTGGACCAGAAACTATGAATCTATGGCCACAAGAAAAGTGTGAACTAAAACAGTTATTATTTGAATATGAGAACTTATTTCCAGATGTTCCAACATGAAAAAATAAAATCTACAATGACAATGAAATTGTAGATTCTACACATGTGAAACAGCATCGGTACCAGATCAATCCTGTCAAACAGGAATGTTTGAAAAAGAAATTCCACATTTGCTAGAAACTGATTTCATAGAACCAAGTAACAGTGACAGGATTTGACCATGCATTCTTGTGCCAAAAGCAGATAATACATTCCACATAAGCACAAACTATGGAAAAGTAGAGTGTGACCAAAACTGATTCACTGCCTTTGCCAAGAATCAATGACTTCATTGACAAAATTGGAAATACAAAATTGGAAATATGTCACAAAGTTTAACCTTCGAAAGGAATCTGGCAAATTACACTCATGGAAAGGGTAACGGAAATTTTGGCATTGGTAACTCCATGTGGACTTTATCAATATATAGCGATGTCATTTGGGATCAAAGGTTTGTCTTGTACTTTCCAATGCTTAAGGAATAATGATCACATCTGGTCTAGATAACTGTGATGCTTACATTGATTATGTCAGTATCTACAATGATATCTGGAAAGATCACTTGAAAACCATTATGAAATTCTTTGATCGTCTCAGTGATGCAAATTTGACAATTAATTTATCCAAAAGTGAGTTCTGCCATGATTGTGTTACATTTCTAAGACATATCATGGGACACAGTAAAGTTAAACCTATAGAAGTTAAAGCCAAGGCTATCTCTAAATTCCCTGTGCATATCAGTAAAAAGCAGCTGATGTGATTTTTGGGTATGGCTGGATCTTATCGGAAATTTTGCTCCAATTTTTCCATAACTGCTGAACCCCTGACAAATTTATTGAGCAAGAAAACAAAATTTCATTGGTCTGAAAAATGTAAGGAGGCTTTTGATAACTTAAAGGCCATACTTAAGAGTGCACCAGTTCTTTCAGCTCCAAATTTCAGTCAATCATTTAAAATGACTGTTGATGCAAGTGATGTTGGAGCTGGTGCAGTATTGATTCAAGAAGAAAAATACAGTGTAGATCATCAAGTGTGCTAATTTACTAAAACAATTAAATAAGTACCAGAGAAATTACTCCACAATTGAGAAGGAATGTTTAGCTTCGATAATGGCTTTGCAACACTTTGAAGTGTATATTAGTTCAGCTCCTTCTCTATTGCATTCAGTGATCACAATCTGCCTTACTTTCATTGGCAAGATGAAAAACTAAAATCAGAGGTTATTAAGGTTGACTTTGATGTTGCAGGAATACAATATTGACATCAGGCACATCAAGGGAAAAGATAATCTAATTGCAGATACACTTTCATGTGTATAGAAGTATTATATTGCTTCATGTATATTTTGTGTCATTCATATGACATGATCTGATGTAATTTTAATTATATGTATATTTGACTAATATGTAAAGAAAGCTTTATTGTATAAATCTTTCTTTTCTTTATGAGGGGAGGTGTTATGTATATTTAATTTGTTTTGTTTGTTGGCTTTTCTCCATGATTATATATTATGGATATCTCTATTTTGTAACTGACCTTAGTCCAAAATCAAGTTAATGGCCTACCTGACTAAGCACATTTATTTTATAAACAACATAATACATAGCTACTATTTCTAAATGATTATACATCAAATATTCAGATCATTATTTTTGGAGGTAAACATGTTTATTTAAATCTGAGTCTTGGGCATTAGTTTTTATTTTCACTTGTTGACAACTCTGAATGTTTTAGAAAGGATACTGTTTTACATTCTGCCTCTATTACCATGTCTTACCTTTTAAAATCAATGTTGTTTACTTGAAAAGTTACTCATTTCTACCTTAACATCTGAAGTGAAATCAGTGTTATTGTTGCATTTAGATTTTAATTTGGGTGGATTTTTTTATTTAAACTATTCACTGGAATGAAAAAGTGCTCATTAATAGTTTTTGGACTGAATCATTATTTTGGAATCACTGCGAATTTATTCAAGGACCTTTTGGATTATATTATTGAGTTACATCAAGACCATTAACACAACATCACATTCCAGGTCAGTGGCACATCTGCACATTCGAGACTACATCAGACCATTCAATACTGGAATTTATTTGGAATATCACTGAAATTCATTTGGAATTCTATACATTTTGACTTGTCATAGAACTTCTACACAATAATGTAATTTCTTTTTAAAGGGTTTGGTACTGTAGAGCCCATAATCAGATAAAGCTAAAACTTGTATAGATAAAATCTGCCCCTCTCTCTTTCTTAAATATGTATTTGATTTTTATCCAGGAGCACTTTTAATAAAGGAAATTAACAATTAAATTGTCTATGATTCCTTTCTTCCTCATTGTGGTACCATTATTCATGGATTATAGACATGCAGGCTGAAAAGTTCCTATCAAGCACATTGCCAAAAAATATATATCCTCCATTGTGCATTTGCATGCAATCTGCATAAACTCAGAATTGCCGCAGAAAAGGCAATCTATCTACTTGTTGACCATTTTTCACAAAAAAATGCAGTGTGTACACTTTGTACAATAATAATAGCCGAATGTTTTTAATGTGTATAGAGAAGAAGAATTCAAATTTTTCAAAATATCAGTGATAAAAACTGTCTTGTTTATACATCATTCAGGGGGAAAAGATTAGTTTATATTATTAATAATTCAAACAAAAACATTCCTTACGATCCTAAAATATTATCTATTTCTATTAATTTTAAGGAGGTTTTCTGCCAGTGGTGAGGCCCACAATCAAACTGTTCATTTATAATTTGATTTGAAAAATGGAACAGCTATGTAGACTGTCTTGCCTGATTTTGGCAATCCACAAACACATATTCAACACGCATATACATTTTAAATTTTAAGATAAAAGAAGACAGGTAAATAACATTCAAAGTCATGAAACTGAACACCAGCAAAGATGCTAAAGAAAGACCACCAAAGGTTCTTCTGTTTTTTTTTTCTCAATATAACAATTCTTATTGCTTCTCTCACCCTGTGACTCCCTCACACTCTCTGTCTCTATCTGTCTGTCTGACTGTCTGTCTCAGTCTCTCACACACACACACATGAATGGTAATAAACAAAAGATGTGTACTAATCAGCATCAGGAAACAGTATAATGATAAACAATAAAAAGCTAGACCACGACAAATGTAAGCAATCAACTGAAATAGCAGTGTTTAAAAACAAACTGCTTTCACGGTCATTTTTAAGCTAATTCAAATCTTTGGATACATGACATGAGAAAGAATGACGGAAAAAAGAAATACTGCAAGAGAAATAAATTTAAATCACTGAAGGAAAAAATAAAACAATACTCTTGTTTATATGTATAAATCAGAAAAGAAAATATTAAGCTTCCTATGAGGTATAAACTGCTGATGATTTTAGTGGTAGTTGAAAGCGGTCATGCACTTTACTTCTACACCATGTGGATTCTTTAAAACCTTAACGGGCAAATTAGTATATATAGACAGCTTGTTGCCATTTGGGTTCATTTTGGGAAAGATCAATTCTGTTCTTAAATTTCTGTTTACCCTTTGTTTTATAAATATAAAGTATTTCATAATGTTACGTATATGTAATTACACTGCTTGTGTGTTAGTTTTAAAATTCTTTTTTATTTTATTTTTGTTTCATTACATTTTATTGTAATGAATATTTTTATCGGATTCGAAATTCTTTTTCAGTAATTCGATATTTTCTTTTACTAAATGTTATTTGTCTAAGATGTAAAACGTGTTACATGAGAATTATTTTTAGTTAACCTAGTTCGTCTTAGTTTGGGAACTTCGTAAACAGGCAGTTAAAATGATTGGTCAGTATCAGGGCCATACTTTGATTGCATGATCACTATGTGTAAACAACGTTTCTTTGCTATTGGTTCTTAAGTGGGGATACACTGGCGTACGTGATAGATTTCTTGTAGTAAGAGACCACATGACCCATCTCGCGAGACTTGAAATGATGTTTTTGGGGTTTAAATACGCATTCTTAATATTCTTCTGTCAGAGACGTTTTAACATCTTGAAGGAACAAGGTGTTATTTTTTTATTTGTTGCCAGATTGTTTGTTTTTCATCTGATTTTTGGATTTAATAATTTATTCTTCTGGAAACTCAACAAGTTGACTTTTTTATAAAAAAATTCTGAAAGATATTCATGGAAATTTATTCTGGAATTATTCAGAAACAAAAACTGATTCAATTGAGGAATTGTTGATATTCGTACATTCGACCACATCTGACGTCATCGCCTTCCATATTTGTACGTCGTCGAGATTCGAACCTGGATTCTAACAGAACTATTTAGTGATAGGACTTGTGTTTTCAATCTTAGGATCAAATTTTGGATTATATTCACAAACTGTAAGTCCTATTAACCAATTTTTACATTGTTTTCTAGGGAAATAAATTATTTTGTTAAAATATACAAAGCTTGTTGGACTTCACTCTTTTCTTCTGTTACAATTGTATAAGCCTACACGTAACAATAATGTCTTTGCATTACAAGTAGAGTAAAACTGATTTAACTCAATATAATCCTTTTCTTCAAAAAATATATCTTCTATAACTACTGCATTCAGTTTGGGTTTTTTCCATTTTATTGTCAGCTGGAGACCACAATCTATTCTTTAGCAGACGATACTGTAAAGTTGTGTACTGAAGTAATTCATCAAATGGAAATAACAAATAATAATACAAAGACATATTACATTTTAAATTTTTTCAATGCTGCTTTCAGTCCATTCACAGCTTGAATGTGTGGTTCACATTATTATTTCATATTCTGAAAAGGTTTGTCAGAGTTAAAGTTTGTGAATTCTTACATGGGTAAAATACAGTCTACAAAATAAATTAAAACAATAATTTTTATTTAAAACTATCATGTTTTTAATTCAATGTAACAATACAACAAATACTTTCACCAGTCAGATATCAAAACACGGTCGGTATTTAATTAGGTTCTCGAGGAAACGCTCGCGGGTATAGCTGTTATGTTAATATATTTCATGTTGGAATACATGAGGGCACATTACATTTATGATGATTACACTTAAACTGAACTAAAAGATAGATTGAAAACAAATTTCACTTAGTAAAATTTATTTAATTGGCATTTATTTATTAATGTGCTGCCTTCAGCAGGAATTAGTGACATTTTTATTAATCAAAATATTGTTGAATACTATTATTTATGGTGCACTAAGAATGTTGATTGAAAAGAAAATTTAACAAAATATATTACTTCTTATTAAAAGTTGAGACTTTCATTATGTTGATTCAAATTTCCAGCTCTTATCTACCATTTTCAACAACAAAACAAGCAATATATCAGGCTTTCAGTTACCAATTTTGATTGCGATTTTCTCAATTGTTTGGTATATTCAAGTTTATAAAATGGAATCCATGCCTAACCTCCCGTTATAAGCAGGTTCATGAGTTATCAGGGTGCAAGTTATCAAGGGAGTGGTGGTTTACATTCCACATGTGCTATAATCAATAATCTAAGAATAAAAAGCCGATTACAAATAAGGCCTTTATTGTGCTGACAAGCTCAGCCAATCAGATACAACACAACCTCAACAGCATACATTGATGTTGCTCACAAATGAACTCATCTGACATCTTGATGATATAAGCTTCTATAGAAAGCATGATCAGATATTTTTCAGAAATATGGCACCTCTGGAGTATTCACAAGCTCAAATCAGATGAAAGACAACCCTGTTAATGTGAATGGATGTCATTTATAATCAAAGTCATCTGAGATCTTAATGATACAAATTTACATACCTAATCTAATCAAAATCTGCTCAGAAATATGGCTTCTAGAGTGTTTACAAGCTAAGCCAATCAAATACATAATTGTTGCTCATAACCAAACTCATCTGAGATACTTATTATATATAGAGGAAATCTACATTTTTTGGAGTAGATATATGGAAATATTTTATGCATGAAGTGAAGACACTGTATTGTCAAAGCTACAAATGACTTACTGATAAAAAGAATTTCCTAAATTGTACAATAACTGTGGTACAGTGACATTTTACAAAATTAGCTTTCACATTTCATCCTTCAAACTATGTGTGTGTTTGTGATTTGGATTATTAACATATCTTTAAAAAAATTTCAGTCATATCACTAAGATGTCTGCAGTTTGACAGTTTATAGTGATGTCTAGCACTGGGGCATCATGCCGTAGACATATAGCATGATGTCACACCCAGCCATATTATCCCGTTACCAGACCAACCAGTCCTAACATGAACCTCTTACTGCTGAGCGCCTAGCGAGGGAACTGCTAGTACCATTTTTTACAAGTCTTGGCATGACTTGGTCGGGGTTCAAACCTGCGACCTCCCTCATCTGAGGTGGATGCTCTAACTGCTTGGCCACTGGAGCGGTCTGCATCAAACTATGTATTTTGTCGAAGTAATGATTGTATTCACATGAAAATGAAGAGATTTTTTTTTTAATCATATTTCATGTACAGATTGATACAGTTTTGGTGAGGTAATGTAGAAGCATAACAGAGCAGCTGTATCTGACAGACTTCAAAGCGTAACATCTTTAAACAAAAGATTTTAAGAAATATGAGTTTACTTGCATGGATTTTCCTTCTTTATATTGTTTATTTCTTCATTCAAATATGAATTCTTTTGTGGCAATGGCAAGCCAGTTGTCTAGTTCACTAGCAGATGCTGCATCCAATGTTTGATTGTCCCTTACTTCGGTTTGCAATCAACATCATTTAAACACATGACTTATCCATCATTTTCAAACATGACTGTAATGCAAGTTAAATTTGCTGCTTAAAAAATATTTTTTACTATATTTAATCACTAGGTTTTTTTTCTTAAAAATGTGTACCATTTGTCATAGAGTATACAATAACACAATAGTCATATGTTAAATTTGTTTGCGATACATGATCACTTAAGGTGCCAATATTACCATACTTCACTGTATTATTTTGGATGTTCAATGAATACAAAACATAGGCAATTTTTAATTTCAATAGAACTTTTATGATTACTGAAATCATCATAGTTGTGATTATCTCCCCCTGAAAAAGTTTCTAACTTGTTGCTAGTGGATGCACAACCATCAGCCAGGTGAGCAAAATTTTATGATTGCACTTTATTACTATTTCTATATAAATTATATTATAAATTTCCTATCAATTACACTGTATGTACTGTTCATAGCTTCTAAGGTTTGAGCACTTACAAATTTGACATTTCAACAGTGTATATTGTGTAAATTATATTCTTCATACTTTTATAAACACTGTTGTGACAAGCCAAACTTTTCATTATAACACTATAATAGATACTTATATTTAAAAACTAGTGAACATTCATGAATGTTAAATGACACACTTGTGTAAATCAAAGACTTATGAACTAATTCCCTTACTGTCAAATTTAGGAAAAGCCGTCCACAACAGGCCTGCAGAATTCTGTTGGTATTTCTGACATGATAATTTCCTCCCATGCGAGAAATATACATCTGAAAAAAGAAAAATGCATCAATCAAAATATCATCACAAGTGGACAAAAAAAATCAAGACACTTCCCATAAGAAATATTTATCTGATAATTAAACTTAAAGCAATATTGATTAAAATAAGAAACAAGAAAACAGAAAATTTTACATAACAATTTAGATTTCAAGAAATTTTCTTCAAAATCATGAATTTACACAGTTGCCTATGTAAGGACTAAAATATGTTTCTAATACAATTATGATGAATAAGACACAAGTATCTAAGATTCTGTTGAATAATGCACAAATGTCCAAGAGTATGTTGAATAATACACAAGTGTCTAAGATTATGTTGAATAATACACAAGTGTCTAAAAAGTATGTTCAACAATACACAAGTGTCTAAGAGTATGTTGAATAATACAGAAGTGTCTATGATTATGTTGAATAATACACAAGTGTCTAAAAGTATGTTGAACAATACAGAAATGTCTAAGAGTATGTTGAATAATACAGAAGTGTCTAAGAGTATGTTGAATAATACAGAAGTGTCTAAGAGTATGTTGAATAATACAGAAGTGTCCAAGAGTATGCTGAATAATACACAAGTGTCTAAGAGTATGTTGAATAATACACAAGTGTCTAAGAGTATGCTGAATAATACACAAGTGTCTAAGAGTATGCTGAATAATACACAAGTGTCTAAGAGTATGTTAAATAATACACAAGTGTCTAAGAGTATGTTGAATAATACACAAGTGTCTAAGATTATGTTAAATAATACACAAGTGTCTAAGATTTTATGAATAATACACAAGTGTCTAAGATTATGTTGAATAAGACACAAGTATCTAAGATTTTGTTGAATAATACACGTGTCTAAGATTTTGTTGAATAATACACAAGTGTCTAAGACAGTATTAAACTAATACACAAGTGCCTATGATTATGTTGAATAATACACAAGTGTCTAAGACAGTATTAAACTAATACACAAGTGCCTATGATTATGTTGAATAATACACAAGTGTCTAAGACAGTATTAAACTAATACACAAGTGCCTATGATTATGTTGAATAATACACAAGTGTCTAAGACAGTATTAAACTAATACACAAGTGTCTAAGACAGTATTAAACTAATACACAAGTGCCTATGATTATGTTGAATAATACACAAGTGTCTAAGACAGTATTAAACTAATACACAAGTGCCTATGATTATGTTGAATAATACACAAGTGTCTAAGACAGTATTAAACTAATACACAAGTGCCTATGATTATGTTGAATAATACACA
>JAECUM010034222.1:0-12215 GCA_016617855.1 Megalonaias nervosa
ACCCATCAGTTTTATTGAAAATGTGTCATATACAGCTACCGTAACTAGAAAAGAAAATTACATGAAGGTTTATTCTTACACTGTTCTTATTCAGCCGTGTAAACTTTATATGATGTGTGGAATTAAAGAGATGACAATAAAAAATGACGACTTTATATTGCTTTAGTTTTATTTTCATTTTAATGTACCAAAAGAGTGAAATCCATACACAGCAAAGCAAAAGACACAATTAAGTGAAAAAAGGTTAATGATGATGTCAAAAGCATGTATGTATGTGTATGTATGTATGTATGTATGTATGTATGTATGTATGTATGTATGTATGTATGCATTACAACTGTGCATTATGCTTGCAAATACTGTGCCAATGTAATTTAATTGTTATGTTTATTAATGTATTACAACTTGTTATTTGCTGATATTATTATTATTATTATTATTATTATTATTATTATTATCAAGTAAATGACTTAATGAATCTAAAAGATTTATGGTACTTACACATGATCCTTGTTTCTGAAGTATAAGATTCCAATTTAATAAATGATGATAAGTGTGCACTATAAGAATGAAATCTAGTTTACCCCCTCCCCCCCCCTTTATGAAAATATACACTTAAAGCAGCATTCTTAAAATCCATCTAAGATGATGGTTTCTTATGCAGACAGATAATCTTTATCCAATTCTTGGACATGCATGTACAAAATCCTTTATCATTGATATAAAAAGATGATCATCTTTTTATATCAATGGTAAAGGATTTTCTTCTAAAGCAAGACTATTAGTAATATAATGGTACTTAAAGACTTACCTTTTTTCAACAGTACTCTTTCAATTCCCTGCAGCACCAGCTTGGGTTGGTAGCCCATGTCTAGTACACTCTGAGCTGCATCTGTCAATAGGTATTTCTGTATATCTGTCTTGCCAGGTGATGGAGAGAAAGCTGATGCCCCAGTGACATCACCATCTCTGACTCCTGTGCTGCCTGTCATGTCTTTGGAAGCCATAGAATTAGCCGTTCTACTGTTGCTGGAAGCTATTAAAGGAAATTATTTCCATTCTATTAGATAATATCAGTTACAAGGTGACAATTGTCGTTAAACATTTTATCACATGACTATTGTTTATTTGGTTAACACATCCATATCATAAGTTTCTATATGTAGCGTGTATAACACACAACATGACATCACAAATAATGTCATGTAAGGCAAGAAGGTGACATGGCTCAAGACTGAACAGAACATCTGTGCAGGGGGGGATAAGGGATATTTGACAGTAATAGCAGGTAAATATTACATTGTTCAAATTAGTGTTATCCCAAAAATACATTACTCTATATTACGCCATCCGAGACTTAAGTAACCTGGTGAAAAGTTAATGACCCAAAGATAAGTTTTCAAAGTGAACTTAATACGTGCTGTCAGTAGGGTCCTTTGCTGCAAACTGGAAGATGGCTTGACAACTTGCTGGACATAATTGGGCCTAAGACGTAAATGCCTTCACTTTGGCGTGACATTGACTGATAGCAGAATGGAGAGGGTGGGGAGAGACTGAGAGTATGGCTTTCAGGACATCATGCTTTTTCCATTAAGAAATGCCCACGATGTAGCAGTAGTCCTAATCTCTTGGGCTTTGATTCTCATGAAAGAAAGGTCTCTCTCAGTGAGAGATCAGACAATTTATAAATACGCAATACTTTAAGATCATTGTTGTCAAAATATTAGTGGTACCTTTGGGACCAAGAAAAAGAAGGTGCTGATGCATTTTTTCCTTTTATATCTAACCAAATAGAAAAGTAAAATCCTAACCAAGCAAAGGAGTCTATCTCGATGATCCCCAGCACAGATATATCTCCAAGCTGGGGTTGAACTGGACCAGAGGCTACCAAATGATGTTGATTCTTGGCCAGAAATCCAGTTCGGTAAAGAAAAGAAACCGAATCAAAGTTGCAATTGAGCTGTACATAATCCTTTCCACCGACAAGGCAAGAATTTAATTCCACTTTCCTGATACTATCGTCAAAATGAAAGACCGTCTTAAGGGTACAGTTCTAGAATAAAGTTTAATTTGGTGGTTCATAAGGTGAAGATATTGACCAAAAACAAATAAAAGGTTCCACCTAGGATGAAAATGATCTTTAAAGCTTAACCTATTCGATCCGATCTGAAAAATGAGGATCCAGCTCCATACAGGATCCCATAAAAGTCTTAAGAGTATTTGAATTCGATGCCCTATGACCATTTTTGCTGGATACTGAGCATCTTTTCTCTCAAAATGAAAAAGAAAATATACAAATGCAGTTAAATAGAGGGAGAATAGTATCAATGCATTTGCTATCGCACCAATTACAGATGATTCTCCACTTTGTGTCATAATCCTTGGAAGTCGCTAGCCTTAAAGCCTGGGCGATGCATTTGGTAACCTTAAATGAAAAAAAATTTGGTGGATATATCGTTTGGCATGAGCTATCCATGAAGGTGGGAAACTTGTGAATTGTTTAAGAAGGACCCTCTATGCTCTAACGGCAGGTCCATCCTCATTGATAATTCCCTGTGAGTGTCTACCAAGCGGTCAAGGAGATTGCCGAAACAATGACTGTTGGGGCCATGTGTGTGTGTGTGTGTGTGTGTGTGTGTGTGTGTGTGTGTGTGTGTGTGTGTGTGTGTGTGTGTGTGTGTGTGTGTGTGCAATGAAGCTGACTCTTCATTTGGAGGCCATTATTCTGTTTAGAATTCAAACATTATTTGAAACAGGGGAAGGCATATGTGTGCAGTGAATCCAACGTTTGGCCGATGGTGTCAATGCCCACTAATCTGCGACATACAAAGGAAGCTTGTTGTTGAATCGCTTTGAAAACAAATCTACCACTGGTTTTTACAGCTGAAACGTGTTTCGTATCACAGACTGATGCATGGACAATTCAATGAGGATCGTTTTTCCCTATATGGATAGGATGCCCACCGGACTATTTCTCTTGCTAGAATATAGTGGACTTTCATGGTCTATATAAATCTGTAGGAATTTCCTGTGGCAATGGCAGATGGGGTGGTAAAGGTAGGCATCCTGGAGGTCGTTAGAGACTGACAAGTTCCTCTGACTTTATGGCATTCCTTTCTAAGGCATACATTTCCATCTTAAAGTGTTCGTCGTTTAGAAACGGGCAAATATCGATGACATGAAACATTTCCCCTCTTGAGAAATCAGAAAGATCTGGAAATGAAAAGCTGGATTTGGAACGTTTTTCACCCTCTCTACAGCACTATTACTTATAAGGGTGCACACCTCTTCACTTAGGCATTCCAATTTGGTCTTTAGTAGCAAACTGTAGGACCTTGAAGAGGAGAAGGGTCCCCAAATCAAAGCCCGTAGCCCTCTTTTACTGCAGACAGGACTCATACAGTGTCCGTTAGGTACAATGAAGTCTCTGAAAAAATCCCATCTGGCACAAACTGAGACATTGGGAAGAGTAGGACTGAATATGAGTTGATGCATCTCTAGCGCGTCGCAAGACAGGGTCTCTTCTTTATAAGTTTATGCCGGCCCACAGCTGTGGCCAGGGACTAGTATTGCTGTATTGCTGATCTCCTTAGATCTTGGAAGGCCACTGTTGGGACAAGGCTGCCAAACATCTCCACATCAAAAGGAGCTGCGCTTCAAAGGTTTTTGCTGTGCTCCAGAAACAAGTTTGATGTATCTAAAGCAGAATTCCTATGGAGGTGCAGACATCTGCGGAGTCCACCACTGCCATAAACAGCACATGGATCATTATCTCTGTGACAGCCTCCAAAATTTTGTGAAAAGTGGCAGAGACAGATTATTCCTTCAACAGGTTGAATGAGGCAGCTGCAAAGTCGTCAGCACTAGAAGCTATGATAGACAGCATATGAGCCTTGGGTTCCTAGTCTCTAGAAACTTGAGTAATGAAGGTCCAGTTTCCTGCCGATATACTTACCTCAGAAGCACCTGAGTCCAGAGTGAGAGAAACATGGCAGTTAATCCTCCTACTGGAGGTGGAAAATTGTGAGTGAAGCGCACAAGAGTAAACGGGCATATTGATAGCTAGCTTGAACAAGTTAGGAAACTGTTCTTTATGGTTGTGATGTACAATTTTCAACATATCATCGGTATTGTCTCCTGGGCATTTATGTTCCAAAATAAGAGTTTTTACTAACATGAACTCTGCCAAAGTTTCGCTTTATTGAATAAGTGCTTTGCTGCCTTCTATGCCAAATCTTTTCTGTTTCATAATGCTGTATTAAGGTTTTAAGTAAATCAATGACACAGTCTGCGAATTCAGACGCATGTATCTTAATTAAACAAATATGCTTTCTTTTAATTTCTTTTTAGATTCTTATTTATTCAATTTATGTCAACCCTTATCTTAAACTAGTACCAAATGCCTCAATGCAGTTAATAGTTCGGAACGAAAAACTGTACTCAACATTTAAATTGCCTGTATTTAGGATTGGTATTCTCCATTCAGTTTCGAAATACCGATGAATTGGGGATTGACGGGCATGCTGTCTGCTTGACCATCCAGCATATACATCGGACTTATATTCAAAGTCAATTTCGGGATGAAAATCACAACATTGGTATTTCCAGTAACATATTCCCAAGGTCCAACAGACTGATACACTCCAAAATCATTGTCATCAAAGCCTTCCTCAACCATTATATGCAGATGAATTCGTCATGTGAAGACAAGCTATGATGAGATCCTGCCATTTTGGCTTTTCTAGGTGGACCGTATTTTAAACACGCATTTGTAAAATTTCCTTGATGAATGTAAGATTAAAAGTATAATAGAATGATTGTTATGTCGCGATAATCACTTTAACGATTAACAGTTAAATAAAACTTGCATACTGCACAGAGTGCATTTTTATATGCGCAACTTTAACTAATTTGGGGGATTCATCATGTGTCACCGCTTACAAAGTGCGCAAGTTCGTGCAAATTTGTAAACACCGCACATTAATACTGCTATGTATTATATATATTTTTCACTCCTGGTACATGATTCTGTCTAATTGTTGTATTTTTTTTATTAATGACTGTAAATTGTAGTGATTATCAATGACTCGATTTGGCGTATATGCGTATGGTCTATTTTAAGATGTAACAAACGTACCATTGCATAGGATCTATAAATAGATGCTTACGTATATGTTTATAGTTACTACTAATGCAATTATTAGTAAATATGTTCAGTCTTTTTACCACTGGACAGATGGTATCGTAGAAGAATTATATTAATTCCTATCGGATAAGTTAAGTCACACCAAATAGGTATTTTGAAATAGATTGAATAGAAAGATGTCACATGGGATATATTGCGACATATAGTCGTACATAGGTTTTCGAAGGTGTATATAAGAAGAGAACTGAACAAACAGATTTCATTCCTATTTTGGAGTCATTCGTATTTCTTGTGTTCCTGTTGTATCATCAGGTCTGCAGATGTGTTTTATGTTTGTACTGTTCAGTGGAAACAAACAGTCATTGGACTATAATATAATTTTGTAGATAACGCCATTTTGACAATGTCGCGATTCTTGGAGGACCAATACATTTCCGGTTCTGAAATTTATACGGAACGTTCATAATTTTGGACTTGAATAGAACTTTCGTTAGTATTATTTTGGATTCACTTTATAATAACGTAAGTTCCTCTCACATTATAACAATGATAATTAAATTGTTTGTTGGTTTTGCTTCTTTCTGTTTCTTAGTTTGTGACCATAGAGTCGTAACATTATGAATATGTTAGTGAGGGCAGTGGGGTGACCTATCGACAATAATTAAACAAGTTCTACGCATGAGAAAATAAAAACATAAAAAACATTTGACATTATTGCTGTATTGTTATATTTAATTCATGAATGTCATATGAAAATAAAAATAAGTAATTAATATCTTTTATACGAATAACTTTTAACTTTCATCAGGTCTAATTTGGAAAAAGTTATATGGTAGGCAACAGTACGATACATACGGTACAATACTATTTACACAGTTCTGACGAGATGTGTAGTGACTGTGAGGAGATTTGTAGTTAATGATTTCCATGGAAATTTATATTTTCTGTCCTGGAAATATGGCAAGTGTTGGTATTACTAGTGCAATGATACGCTACATGGAAATGTTCTTTTGGAATAGCGTGTGGACTGATGAATGAACCACTGTGATTGGTAAGTACTGGAGTTTTCATTTGCAAATTGCATTGCAATGTTTGATTCAACTATTAGCAAATCAGGTGGATTTCTCTGTCCCATGAGTTAGAAAATGGTTAGCACAAAGTACAGAACAAACAACTTTAAACAACCATACTTATACAATAACAAGACAACAGCACCCACAATGCAAACTATCGACCAAAACAATCGGTACAGTTTTAATACATGAAATACAAACATTTCATCACAAAGTGAAATGCTAAATTATCTTTTCTGCTCTTAAATAAAAATGGTCCTAAATCATAATGGAATCAGTAAGTATTAATACTGCACAAATTAAACAGAAATTAAACAACAAACATACAGGATATCACACAAACATGTATACATATGGGTGGACGAATCTGTGTTAGCTACATTTTCAAACACTGGCAAGTTAGAGGACTTTGGTTCCTTTAAATTTTATCATGGAGTATAGCACAATAAATGTACCATGGTCATTGCATTTAATGCCTTGCACTTAATGTATTTTCTCAACATGTGTTCATTTCCTTACAACAACAGAACACGTTAAAGGAATCAAGAATACATATATCCAATCCCTAATTTCAAAAGGAATTAACAATCAATGATGTCGAAATAGTGACGTTTCTGAATGCACACACATATAGGCTGTCACCAAGGTCAGACGAATCTTGAGGCACTCCCCTGGAAACATACTATCAAAAGAGAGCCACAATTTCAATAACATGACAGACTATACATGCCGGCCAGAATAACTAGTGGAGGAAGAACCCGGGAAATCCCTGGTAAGAACCAATAAACCCACGGGGACCTACTGGCAAGCTTTCTTACATACCCCCACTGGCCAAGCCCGAGATTCGAACCCATGCGGACCGAGGTGAGATCACAGTGGTTGGTAAAGACAAGTAATTTAGACCACTAGGCCCGCTCCCTCCCCACCCCACCCTCCAAAAATTCAAAGAAATCAGTTTCTAATATATACATTTAGATGGTGGTTTATCCAATTTTAAGAGTGTATCAGAACCTACCTGCATAGTTGAATCCAAAATCAGCCATTTCCTCTGGCCTTTTTCGAAGTTCTATTGGCCATCCCTGGAAAGGGTTAATCCTCATTTTCTTCACTACATATTGTGAATAGTTTGGTCGGGGCTCTTCCATGGAGTATGTGTCGGCTGATACAGTTTGCAGATCCTCCAATACATTTTGTCCCCCTAAATCCACCAACTGATTTGATAGTGAACGTTTTTTAGTGACCAACATTTGGTGAGGTGTATTTGAATTGCTGATCTGATTCTGTTCAGTTGATTGAAGCATCATAGATGACTCTCCATGTACCGTGTCTGACTGATTTGACCCATCATCTCTTTGGATTGTGAGAAGATGAACTTCTGCAAGTGTCGGTGATTTAGTGGAGTTTGCTTTTCTAATTGGAACATTGACTAGAGCATTATGTGTGAGAAAACTACAATCTGGGGTCATTTCCTGGTGAACGATCAGTGGAATGTTCCCAGTAACCCATTTGTCTTTACGACCGCCGCAGCAATAACATATAACTTGGTCTTGGTGCCCAGCATAATAAAATCCAGCTCCTGTTATTTTAATGGCAAATGGTCGATCCCGTCCTGGAAAGCTTTTCATTGTGCAAAGTCGGAGCATCTCGTATTTCATAGTAACCTGTGGTCCGGGTATATTATCCAATGAAAGTTGTCTTAACACTTCCCTTAGTTCTTCATGTTCAGCAGAAGGCAGGATAGATCCTCCTTGGCCATCATGGATCTGTTCTTCAACAAATCCAACTATTGCATCTCTGCCGATTCTGGGCAGTGGAAGCCAATTTCTTGGAAGCCACACAACTTGTCTAAGATGATGCTTTTTCTTTTCTTGCAGATCAATATGTGTCACAGTTCTTTCATTAATGTCAACACCACACTTCTCTTTCTGCAGAGCAACATCCATGTCTAATGGAATCTCTCTTGTATCTCTTTCTGTAAACATTAATGACATAAATATTAAACAGCAAACTCAAATAAACATCATTAGGTCTCAATCTCCTAAGCATAAATACTTAACTCTCGTAAAATTTCACAAATTCGGATCTGTTTGGACTTTGTTCTAAGTCAGAATACAATGCTGAAGAGACTTATATGCTTGTCCTCTTCTCTACCCTTTACCAAGCTAAAAGCTGTAGAAAGGACTGTAAAATTATTGTATTCATCCAGTGTTAATGCCTTGCAAATAACGATTTGAATTTCTGTTGCACAAGCATGCTTTTCCATTGGTGTACAATCCGTCTTGATCACCTGTCATTTCATGATCTCTACGAAAATTTTCTTTTATAAATCAAGCCATCAAACTGATTTTCGATTTGTCTACATTTGACTGTTTTTGTAAAACAAACGATTAGGTGCATTTTCACAAATGTGACTGCATATTGGGCAAAGCGATCAAAGTTTTGGCCAATCAAACACTTAAAGGCAGCGCTCTACAGTTTCGTATTTTGCATAGTGTTAACGTTTTAAAGAGAAATAATTTTCCAGGTTTTCCTCACTGGTTATACAGGTCATTTAAAAATGACCTTAGCTCCACTTGGTCATTTTCACTTTCTGAAATTCAGAGGTAAATTGTAAAAGAAAGAGCTGAAAGCTTCTTTTTACATTTTGCATATTTGGTAATTCATTCGTTGCACTGTCAGAAATTCGTACCGTCTAGTCTGTAAAAATTCATATTCCCGATTTTAATAACTGCTGCAGATTGTGTATTTTAGACTAATTCAGACTAGGAGCAGACATTTTGTTCAGCTGTGTTTTGCTTAAATCATGTACAGTTTCCATAAGTACAATATCCAAAGCAATTTCAGTCACAGGACATGAAAGTAACATAGGGGTATGCCAACATTCTCTCGATTGTGCATTTTGCAAATGCAAACAACTTCTCCTTACACATGTCACTCTCTCAGAAGTTCAAAATATTTGTAGAACGCCCCCAAAATAAAACACAACGGGTATAATTAATTAGCGGCGACCTTGCACTTACTCAACTCAGATAGGTGGCGCTTTACAGTTTCGTATTTTGCATAGGTTGGACTTTTAAAGAAAATGAATTTCTTAGGTTTACCTTACTGGTTATACTGGCTATTTAATAAAGACCTTGTATATATTAGGTACTGATAAAATAACGTTTAATTTCCTTTTATTTTAGTGTATGATTGACGAGTCTAATTTGGATTATAGAGTATACAGCTTGTTCTTACTTCACATGTACACATATAAAAAAAACTGCTAGCTCCACTTGGTTATTTTCACTTCCTGGACTTCAGACGTAAATTGTGAAAAAAAGAGCTCATAACCTCACTACATTTTATATATTGGTAATTCATTCATGGCACGTTCAGAAGCTGGTCTTATTTAGACTGGCACAATTTGTTTTCCTTACTTTAGTTACTGCTAAAGACAGTGTACTTTAGACTAATTAATGCTGATTTTTCAAGCACACGTGAGCAGACACTTTGGTTATCTGCGTGCTTAGAGCAGGTACAATTTCCACAAGTACGATATCCAAAGAAATTTTAGCCTCAGTACATGTAAGTAACATTGAGGTACGCAAACATTCTCTCCATTGTGCATATTTAAAATGCAAACAACTTCATCGCTGTTAATGTGTTCACTTACGATAAAGGCTTTCACCCGCTTGTACTATCCCCACAAGTTGGACAACATGGCCGAATCCAAACCGACTTCTTGTTGCCGAGTGAAATGAAAGAATCAGAATCGGTATCATACTATGTATGGATATAGAACCCTGCTCGGTTGCTTAACCGACACAGTAAGCACGCGCATAAGAACGTTCCATGCAGACATTGCATGCATATATTTAACACCCAACAATTGCGACCATGACTTTTACAGTGGTGAAAAAGCGCAGAGGACAATAAACCCAGAATCAGGTATAAACATTCTCAAATTCACTGCTGTGCAACCAAAGATGAATTCCAGTGGAAAGCTTTGCTTCCTAAGACGCAAACGTGTCCAGCCAAACATCTCAAGTCGCTGACTAACAGCCAATGCGGATTTGGTTATATAGCAGTTAGGTGTGACAGGCAAACTGAATCACCTGTATTGTATCGTGGCAAGGACATGATTGGGATGGTTTCTTAAATCGCTCGAGGTTACAGCGAAATGGATCGACAGCAGCTATATTCACTAAAAGTCATGATTATCACTAATTATATCATTCGTGAGTTTTCTGCAGAAATTATTGCTGGATCTGTGACAGTCCCTTTACCAAAATGCAAAGTTCTTCCACCGGAAGCTCCGATTCAAAAGTATCTGATCACTGTCACATCGCTTGCGTGTGCAGCAAATAAAATCTATAGTTGAGAATTTATCCTAGCAAAACAAAAATCCCTGTAATTCTTCATAACCTTGTGTGCCTATGATGGTCACTTAATAATGCAAGCAGAACCCACGGCGTCAAAGTCATCAACAAGCGTGATCCCCAATAACATGGAAAAATTCATGTCGCTTAGGCTCGGACGACTGCAGTTCCTCGATTCATTACAGTTTATGAATTCGTCGTTGCGGCGAACTTCATAATCACTCGTAAGCTCTGTCCAACAAACACCGACCGGCTGATGGGAAAAGGCATGTATCCATATGAGTACATGAGCGACTGTGACATGTTTGCTGAAACTCAGTTATCGCCAATCGAGGCGTTTTATTCATCGCAGCCACGTGAAGGTATCTCACACAAAGTACGAGCAGGCAAACAAGGTTTGTTCCTATTCGGACTGCATTCGAATGCAAAAACCTTGGCGACTATCACGATCTGTATCTGCCCACCGATGTGTTGTTGCTCGATGTTTGTTTGAGAAATTTCTTTACACTGGCATGCGCGTTTACAAACTTGATCCTGCGCAACTCTTCACATCACCGGGAATGGCTTGCGATGCATTGTTCTCCAAAACTCAAATCTAGTTGGAATTACGACATTGACTAGTATCTGTTTATTATTGAAAAATCTCTTCGTGGCGGGATTTCTATGGTGACTGGAAGATATGCGCGTGCCAGCAACCTAAACGTGGACGGATATGACCCCGCTGCCCCGAAAAGTTGCATCATGTATCTAGATATATATAACCTTTATGATTGGGCAATGATGCAACCGTTCTCGGTTGGTGAGTTTCGGTGGATTGATCCTAGATACATTGACGTGTAAAAACATATAAACGATCAAAACATCAACAGCGACTACGGATACTTCTTTGAAGTTGATCTAGAATACCCTGAACATTTACATGATGCGTACAACGATTATCAGTTGACACCAGAAGCTTTGTTGTGGCAGGTACGTTGTTGTCTCCGTATCAGTGTTCGATCGTTCATGAGTCCAGGACATACAAAACAACTGAACGCACCAAACTAGTAACAAGTCTTAGGACCAAAACTCAATTATGTACTGCATATACGAAGCCTGCACATGTATCTACGCAATGTGTATGCGTATAACCAAGATTCGACGGGTGCTTGATTTTCGCCAGCATGTTTGGATGGACCCTTATAACCTCATGAATACCGATATGAGAAATCAGGACACCAGTTAGTTTCAGAAGAACTTTTTCAACCTCAGAAACAATTGTGTTCGGATAAAACAATGCAGAATCCATGCAAACGAATCCTAGTCGACCTTGTCCGTGATAGTGAACAGACAAACTTCGAAGGTCAATCGCTAGCACGGCCTTTGAGTCTCGGAGGATCTTTGATGGTTGATTAGTTGACATTCACAGTTAAAATTCAAACTCAAGCTGACAAAAGGAATCTACGTTGGTTGGTCCATGTTGAACTTGTCGAAGCTTCTCATGTAAGTGTTGTACAATGACAGGATCAAACCGTTTAATCAGGATCGGATTAAGATTCCGTACACCGACACTGACTTACTGCTGATGCACGTCTCAACCAAAGATGTGTACGCGGACATGGCACAACCGTGTTTGGTCAATGAATTTGATACCAG
>JAECUM010034223.1:0-32500 GCA_016617855.1 Megalonaias nervosa
ATATATATTCAAAAGATCGGTCAAAGTCTGCATTCAGCACGCCAGTGACCTCCATTCACGTGAATGGAGGCCTATTTGAATCTCGACTTGGTGGTTAGTACTTTAGTCCATCGATCTTGGAATTTATGAATAAAAAGTTTCACGCACGACAAATGACGTGACCTCGTCGCTAAAGTGGTATGCTAAAATATCAACATAAAAAATTTAATTAGCTAAATGTATCTTAATAAAATCATTATTTTGAAACCATATATATAATGCAGGTAAATGTAATATATATAGCTTTGTCCCTGATATATTAAATGTTCAAATATTGTATCACCATTTCTAGTGTGAACAGTCAGCCTTTCTGCATGGACAGCACGGTTTAAGTTTAAACTTAACGGATTGATATGTCAATATTGCTAGAATCCAGATTTAGTGAGAGCTTAGATTTCCCGTCATTTAAGTCATCTAGACCGATAGATATGATCATCGGGACAGCCCTCCTTCACTTTTGAAGTTCCTGAGACCATGGCCTGTTTTCAACCGTTATTGCAAGTGAGTTAAGAGTGGTCTCCTTATTCGTAAAGGAGAGATAGAAAATCGTGATAGGGAGGGAGAAGAATCGCAATATTAGGGGAAACTCGAACTTTACACCGTAAAAGATTATAGGGGAGAGAATGTACCGTACTATGTGATATAAATTTATTATTATTATTATTATTATTATTATTATTATTATTATTATTATTATTATTATTGTTATTATTATTATTATTAGTGCCCCGAAATAAAGACCACATGAGCTGGCAGCAGCGCATTCATCTAGCATGATGGTTCATGTGGATAGAAGGTAGAGGACCGATGTTGTTTTACTGAATTTGTTGACCTGGTGATAATAGTGAAGTAGCAGGATTACGTTGCCTCTTTAACGTCTATCAGAAAACTGTTTCAGAAGGGGAACAGTGACAAGAGTACGGTCAGATCAAGTGTCTTTGAAAGATATTCGTTTAAGAAGGTGGCTAACGATATTTGGGTCCCATTTTTCCTGAGACATAATGGAAATCCGTTGTATACTTCCACTTGTGACAATAGCTAATAGGTACCCGGAAGTTGTCTTTTAATAGAGCATCTACACCGGGCGTGTAACAGAGTCACCATAATATATTTTAAGCGGGTTCAGCAAGCAGGGAAAACTTATTATGAATTGATGAACACATTTTACTTCAAAAGTAATGTCTGAATTATGTAGTCTTTTGTCAGTCCGACAGTTAATTAAAGGCGCGAGCCATCATCAAATACGGAATGGTTTAGTGAAGTATTGTACGAGCACGATAAACAGAACCACATGGCTGGGAATTTGTTTTCCATGAATACGTTACTGGCTTTTGTTGGAACTATTCTTGTCTGCCATATTTGATTATAGTCGGCATGGATATCAAAGAGAGTATTTCAGGGCTAAAAAAACAATCGTTACCGTTCGTGCAGGTAAAAAGACAATATTATGATTATTTTAATATTTATAAGGACAACTGTGGTTTTATCAACTTTGCAGACCCCGAAAACTATATGTTTCAGTAACCATTATTATTTTCTTGTTTTAATGTCTTTACGACATGCCTGCAAGTGATTGAAAAAGTTATTGATGTGCTCGCAAAATTATAAGAGAGATCCGTTCTAGAGCAAGACGGTAAATAAGACTGGACAATATACTATTTACTGGATCGACCGCCACAATTCTTTTGTTTTGCTGGTATAGGTGTGAACTTTTGTCTCTAATATAAGTTTTTTTTTCTTCATTTATATGAAGTTGAAACGCAAAGATTTTAAACACCTGGACCCTGCATAAAGTTTAAATGGGTGAGCAACAATTGTTTCAGATCTGCTCAGTAAAGGGCTGTCAATGATTGTTAGGTTCTTGTGCTTTATTAAGCAATGACCGGGCAGGGAAACAGTGCACAGGAATTTGCTAGTGTGATCTGATAAATATACAAACGGTGCCGTATTATCAACTACTATGGACGTTTCTCTCAAGGAATTTGATAGCACACATTGCTTTATGATCAAGTTGCAAATATATCAATACTATAAGATTTCTCATTGCATACTCAGACGAGTAATGTCATCTATATTTCTACAGGATTCGTGTATCTGCTTGAGTAGGATGCTTAGGTTTTGGCAGCTAGATGTTTCTTAAAACGTCGCATCTTATGTCTGTATTGCAAAGCAGAATAACAACGGATCACAAGAGTGTGCATCTGTATAGACCGTGTTTTTGAGAGAATAAAAACCTTTAAAATATTAAGTATTAAAATGAGCTTGTAGCTGCAAGCGCATTCAAACATTCTGATAATCATTCTATACGTCTTTACCTAATGTACATGACAGGCTGGTCAATTAAGCCTCGAATATTTAAAAGTCCTGGTTAAATGAATATTCCAGTAAGCAATGAAGACACTCCATAATTAACATAATATGTGTTTACTATATTTGAGTATCACCCAAAAGGTGGAAGGAACACTTCTCCAACCTACTGAACATGTCCTCCACCGTAGATGCAATTCTTCCAAAGCCAACTATCTCGGACCTATACTTGCCCCCTACCACGGAAGAAGTCGAGCAAGTCATCAACATGATCACCTCTAGCAAGGCACCAGGCGCGGATGGAATTCCTGTTGAACACTTCAAAGCAGTTGGCCCTAAGGCCCTTGAAGCACTGCACAATATCCTGATCAGCAATTGGGAGGAGGAGTCCATGCCACAGAAGTTCAAAGACGCAATGATTGTCACCCTATATAAAAAATAAATTGAACAAAACTGACTGCGGTAACTATCTGGGCATATCACTCCTGTCGATTGCAGGAAAAATAATGGCGAGCATCCTTCTCAACCGTCTGGTCGGTAATGTTTCGGAAGCCATACTGCCTGAGGCCCAATGTGGCTTCAGACCAGAATGGAGCACGATTGACGTGATCTTCACAGTGAGACAGATACAGGAAAAGTGCATTGAACAAAACATGAACCTCTACGATGTCTTCATAGACCTCACAAAGGCCTTCGATATGGTCAACATAGATGCACTATGGGTCATCCTAGCACGACTCGGTTGCCCTAGGAAGTTCATTAAGATGATCCGACTTTTCCACGACGGCATGACGGGATTTGATCTCTACAACGGGAATTCTCTAAGCCATTCAACGTTTCTAACGGCATGAAGCAGGGTTGCGTTCTCGCCCCAGTATTATTCAACCTTTTCTTCACATGCGTCCGGAAGGAGTGTACATAAAGTACAGACTGGATGGCTCTCTCTTCGACCTTCGCCGACTGTATGCCAGGTCCGAAACAATGGAGGAACGTATTCTTGAAGCACTTATCGCGGATAGCTGTGCTCCCATGGCACACACTGAAGCAGATCTCCAGATCATCGTTACTCGCTTCGCGGAAGCCTCGAGACTCCTCGAACTCACTATCAGTCTGAACAAGACAGAGGTACTTCACCAACCTGTCCCAGGTACCATAGCTCGCCCCCGATTGTGTCTATAGAAGACACCCAGCTGAAAGCTGTCGATCACTTCAAGTTCCTTGGAAGCATCATATCTTCCGATGGATCGCTAGACAAAGAGATAACGGCACGCATCAGCAGCGCCAGACAATCACTAGGACGTCTCCGTTCTCGTGTGTTAAGCCACAGGAATATCAAACTGTCCACCAAGATAAAGGTGTATAACGCAGTTGTGCTAACAAGCCTCCTATATGGACGTTAGACCCGGACAACATACAAGAAGCACATCAAGCAGCTTGAGCGCTTCCACACGAGATCCCTGCGCTGGATTATTGGGGTCAGATGGCAAGACAGAGTGGCGAACCTAGAAAGTGCTGGATAGATCAGGCTTTAACAGTATCGAAGCAATGGTCATGACAGCCCAACTCCGGCGGACGGGTCATGTCATCCGTATGGAGGAGTCTCGAATGACACGTCGGATTTTGTATGAAGTTCTATCTAGTGGGCCAAGAAAAATTGATCGCCCAAAGAAAAGATTCAAAGAGTCCATCAAGGATAGCCTGAGATGCTGCTCGATATCTGCGACAGACCTCGAGTCGTGCACCAAGGATAGATCTGGCTGGCGTGCAGCTGTTCGTAAGGGGTGCAAAACCTTCGAGGATGCCCGTAGAACGCAAGTCACCAACGTCAGGGAACGCAGGAAGGACTCAGGGTTAAAAACCAACCCATGCATCCATCCTACACACTGCTCCAGGACATGCACATCTCGTATCGGACTCATCAGTCACATGAGGACCCATCAGCGAAGAGCAGCGCAGGATTGACTTCATCGATCCCCGATGGTCAACCGATGAGATTTACTATATTAGCAGCGGTTATACTGAACTAAAAATATTATTGAAATTAACCAATATTATTGGCATCTGAAAATTTTAAGACCCGACTCATTTTGTTTTAAGTACATTTTATATCGCTGATCCTGTTGAAAGTGTTCTTATGTTTCACAGACACAGCAAACTTTCTCTCTCCAATTATAATTGTGAACATATTTATATTGCACAAACCTATCCGTACTTCCAACGACATAAAAAATTATGTAACTTCAGACTTCACTATTTCTCTATGTGTCATGGACAAACAAACATAATTCCAAACGGAATAATGTTATATTGGATAACTAAGAAGTCTGGTATCAGCAGGAAATGTGAATAGACCAGTTGTAGGAGGGTTATTTCGTCAAAATAAAGCTTACTACAAACAATGAACAGATAGTGATTCCGGGAAATATTTTTCAGACAAAGTGGAGGGTGAACTGATCAGAATTTCAGACCGAAATAAAGCTTCCTACGAAAATGAACCGAGGATGTCAAATATATTTACCTGGGTTGTCACCACCACCACCACCACCACCCACCCCCGCCGCCATGTGTGTAAAAAAACGTGGTCAGATCTCTCAACCAAAAACTTTATCGAGACCTATTCTATATCACGACCAAGGGTCATGTACATTTATCGTGAGAAATCCATGAGGAATCGCTTGCGCGTGGGAGCAGTTTTTAAATTTAACCATATCCATGTCACCTGAACACCAGGTCTGATGAATATTTCGTAGCAAGTGTGTATCAACACCATTAAAAACAACCAGAAGATTGCAGTTATCTCTGATTACTTTAGGTATTTGATTATATCGATGAGTAACATATATAATGTCGGTGCTTTTGTGTCTGCCTCGGGAAAATATCCGAGCTGGATTTGCTTGTTTGTTTGGCATCACATCATCGTATACTACGAGAATGTTAATACTATCATCAAGATCATCTACGGATGGCGCATCACTGACGTCGGTGATAAAATCAATAATATCATTACCGTCCTCATCCAGCAATTCTGCATTTTCATTAAAATCTTTAAGCACGTCGTAGCATCTCTGATTATCCACAGATGGTGCCATTAAATATAACTTATCCCACTTGAGGCATCTCATTATCAGGATAAGTAACAATTGAGTCTTACCAGACCCAGATTGACCTATGATAATTGCTCGTATATAATTTTGGTAGCGCTGAATGATGCTTGATTGGCTCTTGCTTTCGTGTCGCTGAAAAATTGATAACATTCATGTTGTAGGAATATATAATAATTATATGAATTTATGTTGTCTTCGATATACAGCGCCCCCCACCCCCACCCCCACCCCCACCACCAATGGATTAAAAGTAATAATGGCGAGAAACAAAAAGCTGCACTTATAGGCAAGTGTGTGAAATGTGGTACAAAAACAAACAAATTTATCTCTCACCTGACGGATGTCAGGGGTGGAGATATTGCAGATTTTACTGGGAAAATTACTAGGGGCTCCATGGGCTAAGTATCCTGACGAGAAGCATCTTCTTGGATATAATTACTGTAGTCCTGGAACCCGACTTGATATTCGACTTGACGAGAAAGATCAACCAAGACCAGGCTAGTATCCATTAAAAGCAATTGATCAAGTGTGCCACGTTCATGATGTCGAGTATAAAAATAAAGATTTACAACAACGACATATTGCAGACGTGAAGTTGATACACACGTTAAAGCCGGTAAAATATAAATCTCTTAGAGAATCACTTGCTAATTTTTGATAAGATCTGCGATGAAAGGAAAACTGGTGCTAGGGGCCGGTAATTAATCGGTCGATTATTATTATAATAATGGAAGCTATTTATCATAGCCTAAGAGGATACTGGAGGGGTAGAGCAGAGATTAGTAAACTTGCTGATGCTGCAGGTGTCGCACGTTCTGTTGTTGCAGATTGGTTAGCACGACAGGCAATATGGCAAATTTATCTACCACCACTTAAAAAAATTCAGTATGCACATTTTGATGTCGGCACTTCCAATGAGGTTCCTCAGGCAGATATTTTCTTTTTACCACATGATACTATTAAAACACGTCGACGTCAATCGCGCACATATCAAGTTGACTGTCGTTGACGTTGCAAGTAGATATAAAGAAGCAGAACCAGTATCAACTAAAACAGCAACTAAAGTTGCATCTGCGTTTGAACGAATTTATCAACGAGGACCCTTGCAATGGCCACAACTACTACAGGTTGATACTTGCAAAGAATTTCTTGGTGCAGTAACGTTGATGACGAACCAACATAACGTCAAAATCAGACGAAGACATACCACTCGTGATCACGCAATTGTTGAGCGATTTAATTGAACACTTGCTGAGCGATTGTTTAGATATCAATATGCGCAGGAAATATCCCTGAAAAAAGTTCATGGGGACAAGAGATCTCGTGAATGGGTTGCAAGACTACCAAATGTGATAGCTGCGTTATTTAATGAAATTATTCGTGGAATTTCTATGAAACCTATCAATGCAATCACAGAAAAATATACCAGTACAACGACATGAATCTTTTTCAAAACAACCAGCACTAGGTAGTGTGACTGTCAGATATTTATATCAGCCTGGTGAACTTGAAGGTGATAAAAAAAAAGAGCGACTGATTCAGTCTGGAATGTAACTACTCATAAAATTTTCAGCGTGGTAAGATCCACGGGTAGACCAACAATCTACAAACTAGATTCAACTGCTCCTCAACGTGGATTTGTACGTGAACAGTTACAAGTAATTCCAGAAGATACACAATTACCACCACCTTCACTTTTGTACACTGGCTCCAGAGAGCCAGCGCCCCGACGTCGATTACATTCAAGACAGGTCAGCATCACATTTTCGCGTGTGTGACCAAGACTACTATTAATTCTATCTACGGTAAACTGTCTTGGATTATTATTCGAATCCTTGTTTGAAGACAAGGGCCACAACATTACCGTGTTGCAGCTCGCATAATGATTATTATGTTGCTGTTTCAGTGTCATGGTAAATTCAGCATCGAGATCAAAGTCGCGCTCGTTTTATTTGTCATATCGCTGATAACCGGTTGTTTTTTTTGTTTTTTTTTACTACATCATCGCCATTGCCAGTAGTTGAATATTGTTTACTGTGAAGTCTATGATAACCATCCGCAGGTGAGATATTCTTCTCACTCGAGATACTGCCAGAGAAACTAAATTGGACCATTCAATACGATCACAAACAATCCAAATATTTGTATCGGAAATAGTTAATCCTTGTGACGAATGAATTGCTATAGCATATCCTAGCGTCCATGGAGATTTATCCATTGTTAGGACGCTGTCAGCAGCACTCACGTGAATTAAAACAATATCATTAAACACGAGATATTGTTTACCACCTCAACCTAGAATTTCAATATCAATATTTTGCCGTCGCGTATCTGCTAGGCGATAACATAATGGTACAGGTAGATCTAAAACTTTTTCTTTATGTAACAGAAATAATTGCTGCTGAAGTGAATCACAAACTATCTTCCGACTTGCAACTATTAAGTCAGCAGGACTCCATAAATTCCAAAAATCGTTCATATGTGTTTCCGGAATTATCTCACACATTATTTCACACTGAATTTTTGTCTGGTTGTAGTCTGATTAATTTCTTAAACTCTCTTTATTCTGCATCACGCGCTCGGTAATCATCATTTATTTCCTCTTAACAATCTACGAATATTTTTAGCCATTCATGCGGAGATGATCCAACGAAAGTTGGTGGCTGACCATTATCGCCACACATTATTACAGAAGTGTTCCGAGCTAATTACCAGTCAAGAAGTATTTTTAACACATCTAGCGACACCGTGAATATTTCATCCCAAATAAAGATCTAAGGAATGTATTTTTCACCCATTCTTTAAGAAGTCCATGCATCTCCTTTCCAGCTAAAGAAGATGTGGTAAGTATGAGATTTAACTCCTCGCTCTTCGATTTTTCTGGGGTGTCTATGTGTAGGCGTCAAAACAACCATATCAAAATTCCGAAATAATTCAATCGCACATGTTGTTTTACCAGAACCACCGCACCCATTAAGATAGGCTGTCTTATGTCTTACCACAGGATCATATACCGATGGCGCTGATGACAACGCTGACATAAGACTATTTTCATAACAAATATAATTAGATTCAACGTTAGCAGATTCGGAATAACTGAGTATTTGCTCTCTTTTTATTCTCCATTTGCCCCATGATGCATCGGTACCAATCTTTAACAAATCCGTATGTTTTTTATCCACATAAAATGACTCTGTGGCAGCTATAACCGAGGTGTCAGGAAATCTGTTTATCAGCGATAATAAATTTATTGAAACATAAGCTAACATCGAAGATCTTGAATGAGTAAACTGTGGTGAGTCACAATCAATGTAGCTCACAATTATTTAAAGTTTAGTTCCGTCCGGCAAGTAAGCATTGTTCCGACTTATAAATGTGCCTTTCTCTGTTATATCAGTAATATAAAATCGAGTTCGGCATCGTCGATGATTGATCATGTACAATGTCGTTTATGATCACTGAAGTAAGAGTCTCTGACAAGGGTACCCAATAAATCTTAAGAAGCAGCGGCACCGTTCTGACAATGATTGGCCAATGAGAACTTTAGAGCTGTAAGTGAGTCTCATGAAGCATTGGCACTGTTCTGACAATGATTGGTTAATGAGAATTTTAGCACTGTACGTGAGTGTCAAGGTGGATGTTTTGCGTTCCCGCAATTAGGGATGCTAGAATTATGTGTATTGTGCCGTCTATAGAGTTAAGTATGTATATAATGCTGTTAATATACTATTATAGTTAAGACTGTATATACTGTAAGTATGTGTATTGTGCCCTCCATAGAGTTAAGATTGTATATACAGTAAATACGTGTAAATGCCGTCCTACATTCCTCATATTGAATGCAAATATATTTTTTTATTTAAACATAAATTTATTATACAATCAATTTTGAAGATATTAATACGATTATTTCTGCGATTGAGAAACTATACGACGATGATACTAAACTTTCTGATCAACTTGATCCTGAAAAAAATCACAAATGATTTTGAAATATTAGAAGAACGAAAATCTGAAGGTAGATACACACTAGAAGCTGAGTACAGATTTATCAAATTACTCAAGCAGGCAATGACACAATCACTAGTTTGTGTCCATGATGAAAGGGTTCGGTAATTCGTTCCACTCGCAACGGCGATTAAAAATTTAGATCAGAGTTGTCTCGCGAATATGAAGCAAAATAGATTATGAATGTGCGTGTGCGACAGTGGAAAAAGATTATGTCTGATTGTGAAAGTGAAAGCGGTGACAACGTCACTGGTGAAAGTGAACGTTGTAACGGATTGTAAACAAAGTGAAAGTTGTGACACCGAATATTAATAGGGGTGTTTATAGTACTTTTTGTCGGAGAAATGGTTAGTTTTAATTTTCGGGCAACCCATAAAGTATTTCCTCTAGCTGCAAGAATGTACATAATTCAGAATTTGATCCTTATCACATACAATCGTAATAATATGTTCTCGCTGCAGCTCATTTAACTGTTCCTGCGTGAACAAAAATTCTACATTGCAGAGATAATCAATAAATATATTAACACTAAACTTTTCTGTGTGGGGAAGTGTCAAGATTGTTCTGACGGCATTTTCGAGTACCTCTTTGTTGTACACAAAAACTCTCGCGTGTTGGTACATTATGTAATACCGCACAAATATAATTAATTATTTTATTACTCCATTGGCCCATACCCGGGCATTTTTGACTGCGAACGTGATGTTGGCGTTGAAGATCTACGATCTCCCGAACGCTACGATGACGCTCTCGGCGTTTTGCAAACGCGAAGTTCTGCGAACTCAGGGACGTGAAGATATTACGACCCCACAAACAAAGGTATTGTCAAATATTCTCCTCGAAAATCAAGAAGATATCCGAGTTGGTCAGTAAGTCTAAAATCCATCCGTGACAACAGTGGATAATGACATTGCAGATAAACCGGATTAACAGGTACTGACACAATCAGATATCCTGGTGGAACTTCAGGAGTGAATGAATATAGAATATATCCTTGCTGTGCTTGTTTGGATTTTTCAAGATCTACTTGATAACTTCCATCGATTGCATCACATACAAGATTAACTGCCATCTCTGCTGTGATATTGACAATACCCGGTGAAATATGTCGACCTCCATCGTATGGATCGTTGTTGTACTTTAGGAAATTTGCCGATGGAGGTATTATTCTCCATGATTCTAGCATCTTTGGAAAATATTCATCGATGATATCATTGACGGTTTTCTTTAGTTCTTCGTCGTTAAATCCTGGTATTATGAATTTCGGTAATTCTGCCTCGGTAATAGCATAGTGTCTGAAAAACAGCTGCTTAAGTGTCGCCACGCTGATGTATTCAAAATCAACGAATTCATCACCGATGATAATCACTATTTCAATGACAACCTGACTGATATACTTGAGGTCAGATGAAACTTGGTTTAGATGTTTTATCGTTGCAATGATCTGTTGCTTTATATCATCGTTGTAATATTGTGCGACACTGGAAAATAAACTTCGCAATTCGTTGCTTACTCGTTTATGTTCAAATTTAATGACGTCGGAAAATGATTTAATAAATTCTTCGTCGATAATCGGCTTTTAGTCATCATCGAATTTATTTATGGATTTTGTTAATTTAGAAAATCTTGCACCACCAGGCAAAGTAGAATAAAATTCATCTCGGGTATCTGTATATACTTCCATGTACTTCCATGGAAATTCTTTTCGGTACTTTGTAAGGTTTAAAAATATTCGTTTGTCCGTGGAGAAGTCCTCTTGGTGCTGATGGTTGTTCTTCCGGCCAACCCAATATAGTTGGGATCGATGATTGATATATATCAGCGGCGTATTCTAGCGAATATACTTCGATGGCCGCTGATAACGCTGGTTCGTGAACCGTACTAGCGATCTTGGATTCTTTTCCTGTGATAGATTTGATTCTGTGCTGGAATTCATCGTTGATCTGTTCGATATGATCAGTACCCGTGGGTATGCTTACAACATTCCAGTCTGGTGTCCCATCAGGTTTATTTTTGTACGCAAATACTAATAACTTATTTGCTTGCAACCCACCGAATGACTTTGATCCAATATTTGGCCACCTGTAATACATTCACAATTGTGCTGGTCTACCTTGTTTCCTGACACAGTCAGAGCCTCATGGAAGAGCTTAATTATTTCTTTGAATTCCTGATCTGATATTATTCCATCGTTGAGACCAGGCGATATCAACGAAGGCAATTTGACATGTGCTCGCGTCGCTGGTGATAATTTATTTGTATATTCGTGCAGTTTATTAACCGCGCACGTGGATATTTTTTTGCGATGATATTAAGAATAGCGGCAATTCCGGTTGCAACTGAAACACCAATTCCTATCACTGGTGCTGTCACGTATGTGGCTGATAATGCGCCGATGACCGTTACTGTTCCAGCGATGACCGCGGATGCAGAATATACAATTATATCAGTAACAACGACACATCTGCGGTATTTGTTTATATTACTGTATACTCGTCAATGATATATTTTAGTTGGGTATGTCACAGACATACTTGCTTGTATCTGTAATGTTGCGCTGCAACATCACGTTGAACATCAATCGATTTGCTCATTATATAAAATGCCAAATTTGAAGTAAATGGTATACTGGCGACGAATTTAATACACCAATAATAAAACACTAGGGAGCCTTTTTCTTCGGATTCAACCACAAATATTTTCCTCGTCGTTTTTCTCCAATATCACTAACATAGATCCAGAAGATCCAGTTAGTTCAAAAATATTGTACATGTTGTAACACCGAGTACTGAGAACCTGTATATGCCGGTACCCTTAGCGCGATGATTGATGAATTTATTGAGTGGTGTCCATAATGCTGATCCAGACGCTACTGTGTATGTTACACCATCGGTAATATTTTAAATGTCAGAGAGCTTAATGTCGATGAATGCTGGATTTCCAAAAAATTCGTGAATGGTTTTATTTGTGTTTCTACAAAAATTTCTAAACGCGGTTACATGATTGTCATTAACGAGGTCATCATTGGGATGTTGCTACTGTCGACATATTTCTTCGTTGCAGCGTCATCGTTTGAATCTGGTTCTGTCAAATTAGCAATGCTTTTTTCCGCCCCTATTGAGATCACCAGTCACTGCATCACTGATTTTAGCAACATATTTACTGATCTCAGTTCTGATCGTGGAGTCATTGCTGTCCACGTACTTTTTGTTACCACACCATCACCTGATTTTTGTTCTATCCCATTGATAATTGTATTTTGTTCATGTTGAGATCGCCATACATAATGCCCCCAATTCTTCTGATGCGTCCAGTAATCTCTCCCATGAGTGTTAGAATTGATTCCTCCGAGTTTTAATTTTGCCGTTTAACAAACACCACTATGTTATCCTCGGTAGTACCTGGAACCCGCAGAATAATATCTGCCAACGGGATATTGCACGTCTTTAACCGTCCTTGCTGATCCTGAAAAACAGCGACTTCATTTTGGTCCCCATTTGCTAGACTCAAAAGATTAGAGAGTTCATCCTTGACCTCGTCAATGGTTGCATATTTGAATAAGTCACCTTGGGGCTTGCCTTTAGCAGATCTTCCGTAAATATCTTCCACTGTATATTACACTAAGATTTGTTTAAAACGACGACTTGTATATTCGTGTACGACTTTATGCGGCGGTGTCAGAGACCTTGACACAGCGTCGAGCACTTCGATTACTTCACAGCCACATATTGGCGGATCAGTTATTATCTGTGTTGGTAATGTTGAATACCATACAGGTATGTAACAGGCTAAATATCGTAAAAATTCTTTTGGTGGCGCTAGCCCATACGAATCAAAATAAACAATTCCACGTGGGTCAATCGTGTATGCAACCCAATGAGTACCTGGACCAGAACTTCCATCGAGATTAATGATACCGTTTTTAACACGGTTTGGTTTTTTTCGGTATTTGATCACGCATAAAAACACCCTTGAAGTGTGTGATGTTTAATTTCGTAGCAGCATCAAGGAAATCAAAATTGGACATGGAAAGCATGTTTATCGAAGTGTGCCGGTTAGTCTTAGACCTGAGCAGCAGGAGGTTTGACCGTGCTATGAATGGGGGAATCCTGGCAATCTAAGACCCCGCCGTTCTTTTTTGTTTTTTTTTTTTTGGAATTCTTTAGTCCGTGGCCTGTTGCTTTCTTTAATGTCATACCAGCGGAAGTTCCAACACCACCAAGTGCACCTGCTTTTGCAACAGCTGGGGCTGCAGCGGCTATCAACGCTGGTAGAGCTGTAAGAAGTGGATATATACCACCCGTCTGGGCAATATCTTTAAACCCGCACAAACGTAAAGTCTAACACGGGCATCATTGAAGTGTCTGAGTTGACATTCTGTCAATGGTAGTTTATTTAGACCACCTGCGGTCTGTGCTGATTTCAGCAATATTTTTATTCCATAATTCTTTTTTGATACTGATAGTAGCTTTTAATCTGACCAGGAGTCAGAGTAACACTAGCATGATGATATGACATTATAATATCATGAGTGATTTAATTACAAATCGTGCATTTGATTACATATTCTCCACTGGGGTATCAATGACTCATTCGTCCACCAACACCTTCAAGTAGGATTGTTTTGTCTGAGAGTATAACAGCAATTGCTCTGCTATAGCTCCTCTTGCCACACCAGCTCGAAAGTGTATATCAACAACAGATTCTCTAAATAATCCATGTGTTCCAGCGAAAAGTAATAGATCGGATACAGCGTTGTAAAATCTAGTTGTGATATTTGTAGACCAGAATCAACATTTTGATCACGTCCCATGAATGTCATCAAAAGATAATATGTACGTGCAACATGATTATTCTCAAAGCTCAGTATTATGTCCTCAGCTGGTTCTTGATGCCTGTTTATCCTTAATAAAACTTCAGTAACAAAACGTTTGTCAAATATCATTGTGCTGTGTGTTTGTGAGTTTACTCGTTCAGTATTTTGGAAAGCAACGAATATATGTCGCGGTGCAGAGACACCTTGCTGTGAATAAACCATTAATGGTACTTTGAACACTATCTGTGGTCATTGTCAACCATTATAATGTTGATTTACCACCCGAGTCCATAAAAGAGAGCAGCCGTTGTTCTTCAGCTAGTGATGGTATCATTGTTGGCATCCACAATAAAAGTTTTGTCAGTATTACTTTACCTGCATCACCGATAGGTCGCCAGATTGCATCATTGTCGGTAGCCTTTCTTACAAGTACAACTGTGTGCTTGGCTCCAAAAATAACCTTTCTGACATTTCTGCAAAATCCAAAGATATGTGACAGTGGCATTGCACATGAAAATCTTTTGCTTCCATCCTTCAGCATTGATCGACGTGATGCGAATCCTAAGTTGAATTCTGGATTAGTACCATGAAAAACCGGTCACACTTCAGCGCCAGCGTTGTCGGCATTGTTTCGTGGTCGTCTTATATTATCCTGTCTGCTGTCAGGATAGTCAGTAGTATGCTTCATAAACGTCATTGACGGACCAGCTGATCTTGAATAATCATCGGAATATCTTGCAAAACCCAATATCGTCGCGGCAATGTCGATGTCGTTCTGGCATATTTCAATCTTTCTTCCGTCAATCACGTATGTAGCACTGTTGAATAACGCCATGACGCCATTATTAACAAAACCAACTCTAACGTCTGCTTTATATTCAGTATCATCTGTTTTTAAAATTACACCCTCTACTTCAATAAATGCTTCAGCGGGTAATGCATATCTAGTTGTATCCTGAACTTGTTGTTCGATTCGTCCACGCTGATTTGGCTCTCGTGCATCATAAGAATAATATTGATAATCGCGCACCGATTCATCTTTGAGAACTGGTGCATCCATGTCAAATGCTGGATCGGATACACGTTTAAACATTATTTTTATTTGCTATAGTCTAACACGAAGATCATTTCCTGCTATTAGACTAGCAGCTATATTTTTTTTCTTTTTCTGACAGGGGTACACCAGCCAACTCTGCTGGTTTTTTATTTGCAGCTTGATTTATTATTTTACTGGCATTTGCAGGCATAACTTCAGTGCTGGGTAATTTTACTGGCGGCGGTTTTACTGGTGGCCGTCTGCGTATTAATCGTGCTAGGCTATCTTTGATTGCTGACAATGCTTTACTAGCAACATCACCAACAGCACCAATGACTTTATCACAAACAAAGTCAATAGGTTTCATTCCTAGTTGCTTTCCAATCGGTATTGCTTTTGGGGCTATCCTTATAAATAGATCCGAACAACATCACCGAGTCCATCTCCGCAGATTACTTTATATGTTGGTAATTTATCACCCTGATCATTACAGGTCCACGTTGAGCATTATGTATGATCATTTTATTTTCTTGTCACTGATCTAATTGCATACCCTCAATCACTGCGGTAATCATCAACGATTTCATCAATGAGGGATCGATAAACATTAATGTCCATGATACTGCCTGTAAATAATCTCTGACAAATATCAGCTGCTTCATTAATGATTTCTGAGGAATTATTGCCGGCTCGCCTTCCACCGATTAAAATTTCTAGTCGTTCAACATCGGAGAGAACATTATTGGGACAAAGTTTATCAGTCAACGGAAGTGTTTGTTTTTTGTCTTTACATTGCCAGTGGCAAGACCTTTTCCGCATTTTTTGCCTGATTGTTGTAATACTGGCTGTGGTTGTTGTTGTAATTGTTGTAATTGTCGCAGTTGAAATTGTCTATTATAGTTATCTATTCCATTACTAAATGCAATATATTTTGTATCATTATTTCGGGCCTGATCAACTCCGCAGTGTGTACGGTATACCCATTTGTACCAGGATTCAAGACCTACAGTATCATCAGCGTGCTCGGGTTTCAAAACGTTTTCTCTATTATCAAAACTATGCACGGCAAACGCATGTAATTCTTTCACGCTGTGATTCTTTTATGGCGGCAATAGTCTCTTCGGTAAATTTATCATTCACCTCAACTTTTTCTTTTCCTTGTTTTGGTTCTGGTTGTGGTTTGGGATCCCTTATATCGGTTACTTCAGAACGAAGCTGGTCAATACCCTCAAGTATATCTTGTGTTTGTGGTTGATAGGTAGCACCAGCTATTTCACCTGAAAGTTCTTTTAGAATCTGTTTCTGTGTTTTTAGTTCTTTCTGCTATTTTTCCAGTTGGTTTAGCGGTTTGTTCAGTTGCTTTAGCGGTTTGCTCCAACGTGTGAAGAAGACTCCCGGTAGCCTTCGTAATAATTGTTCTGCACCTACTGTAAATTCCACCTGAGGCTCCTGAGGCTCTTGTAATATTTGTTTGACAGAATCACGGACTGGAAGATATTGTTTAATTGCCTCTAGTCGCTGTTGAGCTAGTTTAGTTGTGTGAGATTCCATGGTTATCGTTGTTATTTGATATTATTAAAGATTTAATTACGTAACCTGACCGCGTTTTTTTACACACATAGCAGCAAGGGGGGCGGTGACAACCCAGGTAAATATATTTGACATCCTCGGTTCATTTTTGTAGAAAGCTTTATTTCGCTCTGAAATTCTGATCCGTTCACACTCCACCTTGTCTGAAAAATATTTGTTGGAATCACTATCTGTTCATTTTTTGTAGGAAGCTTTATTTTCACGAAATAACCCTCCTACAACTAGACTGTTCACCCTTCCTGCTGCTCTAGTGAAATATCTTTCACCAGACTTAAAGTGCAAGTTGCACGCGTTAAATACGAAACCTAATATATGAGTGTTGTTGTTTTAGGATTAACGCCGTTTTGCAGTAAAGAATATGCCTTACAATGCAGACAATATAATTGGTGGAGGAAGAAACCTGGAAAACCACGGTAATAACTACCAGCCCGCGGGAATCTACTGAAAGCTTTATCACATACCCACATTGATTGAGCCTGAGACTCGAACCCACGCGGTCAGAGATTAATGACAATGATCGGTAAAAGAGAGCGTTTTAGATCACGCGGCCATTCCGGGACCCCTAATATATGAGGACCAAATATTTATGTTAATGTGACATCCCACCTTGCCGTATGATTATCCTAATAAACACTGAAGTACATATGGAAATATGCCAAAACTTGAAAAAAAGATGAATACTGTATCCATGTGTTATCCTACTGTCTGTATATATGTCTGTCTGTCTCTTACTCTCTGCCATTCATAGAATTCACTCCGACAATGGTATAAGTCAATTATCATTACAGCTTGAACAGTCTCTCGTTAATGGTAGTTTTCTGCGTATATTTACACATACATAATGACACTACTGATATGGATAGTTATTGTTATCACCTTGCATCAGGCTTCCATACTCTGGCTTATCACATATGCCATAAGTACCCACATTACTTTTCTCAGGAACAACACTAAATGTATTTTCAAGTGCCGTGTCACAATTGTCTGGTGGAATACATGATATGAAAAGCCACCACAAACGTCTGACTATCTAACTTGTATGACTTGTACCACTGACCCAACATGTTACTCAAAAATAAATATTGGAAATTACAAAGCACCTGGAGTGCTAGAGCCGATTTCACCAACGTGAAATAAGGATTCTCCACCCCCACCCACCCCTCGTAGTTCTCTTATGGAATAAACATTGCATTGTAAGCATACCTGTATGCATCAAGGGATTAGAAAGGCTTTTTCTTCTTGGCGGAATTGATCGATGGTGTGTCAATCAGGTAACAATAAATATCACCTCAAGTCAAGTCAAGGTAATTGCAATGACATGTTATCCATTAAGACACGTATTAGGCAGTCCTGTATAATCTTTAAGGCCGTTTAAGTTTTTGCATTTGTGAGGACGCATTTCGTTTATTAATCAATTCGCCAAATCTGTGAGTTCGTCTTGTTTGTTCGCTGCTATAGTGGTACTATGAACTAGATCTTTGTGTAAACATAATTGTGATCAAATACGGAAATTTTCAGTGATTACTAATATTTTAGGATTATTCAAGTTATGAGTTAAAATATTTCAATACTAGTACAAGATTAAAAATATTCGAAATTCACACTGGAAAAGACAACTGTTTCATGAAACAAATGTTGTCACTTAATCTAAGCTTCTACGATCAAAGTAACACTTCAATCACATCCTCTTCGTAAACAGTGATCACACGTAAACTAGAATCGTTGTAAAAAGAGACTTATAGAACAATATAACAACAATTTAAGAAAAAAGTAAGTTTTGGATGAACTAATATATTCTAAGAAAATAACATTTTAAGAGATTGTATAAAATATTGAACAATAAATCACTTATACAGCAACCTGGATGGAGGAAATTACACCGGCGCTCCTGACATTGTGGATCTATTCTTGCAAGAAATATACACTTTTACATCAGGAAACGGCGGCGAGTCAAATATCTCCGGCTAAAATACTTTCCTTGATTCTAATATATGACGGTAAGATTCATTACTTTAGTACATAAGATGTTTTCTTCTCCGCTGGTAGTTTAACTTCTGTATTTTCCATCATCATATTACATGATGGAAAATCATGTATTTTCACACTTGAAACTATAAAGATATATTTTAACATGTAAAGACACCAAAATGAAGCTCGTTGCAAAAATAAGTCAAGTAAGTTACATTTTTCATTTTAAGCATATAATCCAATTACCTTTTTGCTTATTAAGTCTTAATATTTCCTTGTCACTATGTTATCATTTATCTCAACTTCATGAAGGATACTATATCTGGAGATTGGGGCAGTAAAGTTCATTAATTAACTTTATAAGAAAAATTGCAATTTCACAAATGTGAAATATGCTTTTGTTTCAGGAATTTCTCTTGTTGTTGTATCGTTGATTAGTCAGCATTAAAGCTGCACATATATATCATCGGTAAACTTTAGCACGCAATAACAAAGGAGTTACGACTCTATGGTCATAAACTAAGTAACAGAAAGAAACAAAACCAACAAGTTTTCTAAGATTTAACAAAACATTTAGTTTTCAATGTTAGACAACAAACATCTAAGAAGAACTTACAGACATATGAATTGAATCCAAAATAATCATGAAAAGTCCTATTAATGTCCGGGCATTGAAACTGTTCAGTACAAACGTCAGATTTTTAAATGTACTGGTCAGCCAACGATGATGACATGTCAAAATGACGCTGTCCAGCATAACTCCTCCACACAATTCACAACAATTCTAAGAAAATATTAAGTCCAATGAGCACGTTCGATTTCCACTTAATAATACAAACAAATGTTGTTCTTTTCCCCTCTCATATAATATCTAACTACAATATTAAATTCGTCTGCATTGAGAAATGTGTTCAATATTAGCCGTTTATATACAGGTGAAATTGTAAAACTCTCATTTAGCTACTACTCAACGGGACAAATTCATATCTCCAACATCGTAAAAGAAACTCACATGATCTATCCCATCCAATGGGAAATAACTTAAATCTTATAAGAAGCCACCTGACCAAACTATCCAATCGGAAACAACCCAAAACTGTTCAACATATTTACTAATAATTTGTATTATTATTAACTGTCAACAAGTACGCAAGGTTCTATTGAAAGATCTTATGCAATATTACGCTTCAAGTGACCTTATTCATGTAGGTATTATCTAGCTATAGACGATCACTAGAATTTAAAGTCATGATTAAATTTACGAAATTTATAGATATACATAACACGAGAAAAATTTGTTTTTATAATTTCAATCTGTATATTTATCTTTTTTATTTTTGTTTCTTTTCTTGTAGCAACAGAGAGTGTGAACAGATCAGTTTTTAGAAAGGTCCGTTAGCAAAAATAAAGCTTCATACGAAAACGAAAATACAAACGTCAATAACGCCAAACAGAATCCTCTAACCGACCGAGACTTATCTAATTGGGTTAGCTCACTTGTTATTACTTTCTTGACGTTTCTGTATGCGTGCTCGTTGACAGCTCAGACACTCAATATTTGTCGTCACCCTCATTGCTGCTGTAAATGTGGTGTAATTAAATCATTATTATAGTAATAATGAAATCTAGCACAGCTAGATTAGCTCGAGAGCGACTAGAGGCAATTAAAAAATATATCCCACTTCGTGATGCTATCAAGCAAATATTACAAGCGCGTCAGGAGTCTCAGGCGGAATTTACAGAAGGTGCAGAGCAGTTATTTAAACCGATTACAAAATCCACTAATAAGCTCTTGCTTCCATTAATAGCCACAGCTAGATCCACGATAAAAACCGCAAGACAAACTAAGGAAACAGAGATGATTCTAAGAGAACTTCCAGCTGAAATAGCTGCTGCTCAACCACAAACACAATTAATACTTGAGGGTATTAGCCAGCTTCGTTTTGAAGTAGATGAAATAAAGAATATTATAACAGATCCTGAACAAGAACAAGAACCAGAACAAGAACAAGAACCAGCAAGAGAGAGAACTGAAATAACTTATAAATTTACAGAAGAGAATATTGCCCTCATAAAAAAGTAACAACGAGAAAGAATTACGTGCGTTTGCCGTGGAGAGTTTAAATAAAAGAAAAAATGTTAAAACCCGAGTACGCTAATGATAATATAAGTACTGAAATCTGGTACAATTGGATATATCGCATACACTACAGAGTTGATTAGGCCCGAGGTTTTGATCCAAGATATCGTAAATTTATTAGTGGAATAGATGCCAATATTGCACAGTCACAACAACCACAAAAACAAAAGCAACACAAAAACAAAAACAAAACCAACGAAAGCAACCAGTCAAAATAACAACTGAGAAAGAAGAAGCAACTGGAAGTGGTCTTGCTACTCGAGAAAATGGCCTTATTACCTCATGCCCCAATAACGTCCTTGCCGATGTGGACAGAATAGAGATTTTAATTGGCGGAAAACGAGCCGGTAATAATTCCCCAGAAATCATTAATAAAGCAGCTGATATTTGTCAGAGATTATTTACAGTAGGTATCGTGAACATTAATGTTTATCAGTCCCTCATTGATGAAATCGTTGATGATTATTACGACGATTGAGGGTATGCAATTAGATCAGTGACAAGGAAATAAGATGATCATACATAATTCTCAACGTGGACCTGTAATGATCAGGGTGATAAATTCGCGATTACCTACATATAAAGCGATTTACGGGGATGGACTCGGTGATGTTGTTCAGGGTCTATTTAGAAGGATAGCCCCAAAAGCAATGCCGATTGCAAAGCAACTGGAAATGAAAGCTATTGACGTTGTTCGTGATAAAGATAGTGGTGCTGTTGGTGATGCTGGGAGCAAAGCGTTTCTCGGCAATCAAGGATAGACTAGCACGATTAATACGCAGACCGCAAGTAGTCCGACCGCAGCCAGTAAAATTACCCAGCACTGAAGTTGAAGTTATGCCTGCAAATATTAGTAAAATAATAAATCAAGTTGCGAATCAAAAACTAGCAGAGTTGGCTGGTGAAAAAGAAAACATACAACCTCAAGTTTAATAGCGGGAAGTGGTCTTCGTGTTAGATGATAACAAACATAATAAAGATGTTTAAATGTGTATCTGATCCCTCATTTGACATGGACGCACTAGTTCTCAAGGATTATCAGTATTATTCTTATGACGCACGTGTACTTAACACACCTGTAAAAATCGAACTACAAGTTCAGGATACAAGTAGATATTTCTTGCCCGTTGAGGCATTCACTGAGATCGAAGTTTGACTTTCGAAAGCAAATGATACAGCATACGGAATTGGTGATCGAGTTGAATTTGTTAACAATGGCATTTATGGCGTTATTTTAAAGCGCCACATACATAATTGACGGAAGGCATACTGAATCATGTCTCGAAAATATTGATGTTGCCACGACGATACTTGTTCTTGCAAGATATTCAGATGATTACTCGAGATCAGCTGATCCATCAATGATGTTTGCAAAGGATACAACTGATCATCCAGAAAGCAGAAACGTAACACTAAATGCAGCTGGAACTGAAGTTGCATCAATGAATGAAACCTTCAACTTGGGATTCGCATCGCATTGAACAATGTTGAACGACGATGAAGTGTTCTCGTGTGATTCCACTGTCACATATATTTGGATTCTATAGAAATGTTAGAAAGGTTATATTTGGCGCAAAACACACAGTGGAACTTGTTAGAAAATCCACCGACAATGATGCAATATGGCATGATGTTGCCGTTGATGCAGGTAAAGTAATACTAACAAAACCCTTGTTGTGGATGCCAATAATGACTCCATCGATCGACGAAGAACAATAGTTTCTTTCTTTTATGAGTCAAGGTGGTAAATTAACATTATCATGGTTGACAATGACCTCAGATAGTGTTCAAAGTAACATCAATGGTTTATTCACATGGCAGATAGCATGACACCAGGGGGTGTCAGCACCGCGATATATATTCATTACTTTTCAAGATCCTACACGAGTAAATTCGCAAGAGCGAAATTCAGTGGTTTCTGACCCGCATGGGGTTACTGAAGTTTCACTGAGAATAAATGCACATCAAGAACCAGCTGAGGATATATTATTGAATTTTGAGAATAATTATGTACCATGTGCATACCATCGTTTGATGACATTCATGGGGCGTGATCAAATTTTGATTCTGGTTTGCAAATATCTCAGTGGGATTTTACAACACTGCATCCGATATATTACTTTTCGCTGGAACACCTGGATTTATTAAGATAATCTGTCGTTGATATACACTTTCGAGCTCGTGTGACAAGAGGAACAGTTATTGCTAATTACAGAGCAATCGCTGTTATACTCTCAGACAAAACAATGCTACTTGCAGGTGTTGGTGGAAGAATGAGTCATTGATACCCCAGCAGAAAACATGTAAGTGTTTTCCAAACGTAATTAAATCGCTCATGATATTATAATGTCATATCATCATGTTAGTGTTACTCTGACTCCTGCTCAGATTAAAAAGCTACAATCAATATAAAAAAAGAACTGTGGAATAAAAATATCACTAAAAAAGAACAAATCGAAGGTGGTCCGAATAAACTATCATTGTCAAAATGTCAACTCAAGCACTTCAATGAAGCCAAACAATCAAAGAAAGGTATGCGACTTAATCTTTCTGCGGGTGCTATTAAAGGCATCGCCAAGATGATTGGTACATTTCCACTTCTTGCAACTATACCAGCGTTGATAGCCGCTGCAGCCCCAGCTGTTGCAAAAGCAACTGCACTTTGTGCTATTGGAACTGCCGCTGGGATGACATTAAAGAAAGCAACAGGACACGGAACAAAAAGTTCCAAAAACAATGGAAAAGTCTAAGACTGCCAGGAACTCCCCATTCGTACTATGGAAAAGGTTTGAAACTTCCAAGGACACTTCGTTGATCCTTCCTATGTCCAATGTTGATTTACATGATGATGCTAAAACAAAACTGAACATCAAAGACTTCAGAGGTGTTTTTATGCGTGATCAATTACCAAAACAACCAAACAATATTGAAACCGGTATCATTAATTTCGATAAAAATTCAGGCCCAGGTACTCATAGGGTTGCATACGCATTGATCCACGTGGAATTGTTTATTTTGATTCGTATAGGTTGGCGCAACCAAAAGAATTTTTAAAAGATGTTGGCAGACTTCAAAGTATTCCCGTCTGGTATTCAACATTACCAACACAGGCAATGACAGATCCGCCAATATGTGGCCGTGAAGTACTTGCTGTACTCGACGCCGTGTCAATGTCCCTAATACCTCCTCATAAAGTCGTGCACGAGTATACCACGTTGTCCAACATTTGAAACAAGCATTAAAATATAATGGTAAATATTTATGGAAGATCTACTCTGAGTAAGACTCATGGTAAACCTCAAGCCGACTTATCCTATTATGCAACTCTTGACCAGGTCAAGGATGAGTTCTCTAATTTTTTGAGTCTAGCAAATGTTGACCGAAATGAAGTCGTTGTTTTTCAGGATAAACAAGGACGATTAAAGAAGAGTAATGTCCAGCTGACAGATATTATTCTGCGAGTTCCAGATGCGAACGAATGTAACTTAGTCGTATTTACTAAAAACGGTAAAATTAAAAATTCAAATGAATCAGTGTTAACACTCATGGGAGAGATTACTAGACGAATCAGAAGAATTGGAGATGTTATGTATGGCGATCTCAACATGTGCAAACATACAATTATTGATGTGAGAGAACCAAAATCAGACGATGATGTGGCAACAAAAAGATGTAGATAGTAACAACGCCACTATCAGAACTGAGATCGATGATCGTTTATTATCCGCCGGTGATACAATGACTGGTTTGCTCAAAATGGCTAATAAGAAAAGTACTGGTCTTAGAGAACCAGAATCAAATGATGACACTGCAACGAAGAAATATGTCGACAATAGCAACATCCCGATGATGACATCGTTAATGACAATCAATGATGGATTGACTACATTTAGATCTGAACATACTTCTCACGTAAACGCGTTTACAAATTTTCGTAGACACACAAATAAAACCATTCATGAATTTTTGGGAAATCCAGCGCCTATTGATATTAAGCGTTTTGAAATCAAAATGATTACCCACAGTGTATTATATACTGTAGCGTCTGGATCAGCATTATGGATACCACACAAAAAATCCATTAAACATCGCGCTGTGGTTACCGGTATATACAGGTTCTCAATACTAGGCGCTATAAAGTGTACAGTATCTACCACAGTTTCACGTCGTTATCTGGTTAATGGGTCTTCTTATCAATGTTAATGATATTGGAACAAAACGACGAGGAAATATTTGTGTTGGAACCCGACAAAAAAGACTTAGATGTGTTGTTGTACTATTGGTATCTTGAATTAGTCGCTAAACTACCACCTACTTAAAGTGTTTCTATTATATACTTAATGAATCAAACCCCAATCTACGTTCAACATTTCAGATACGAGCAAGTGTGTTAGTTACATAAACAACTGAAAACTATCATCGACGAGTATACAGTAAAACAAAAGAAAAAATATCGCAGACGTGTCATTGTTACTGATATAATTGTATACTCTTCATCTGCTGTCATCGCTGGAACAGTAACGGTCATCGGCCCATTATCAGCGTCATACGTGATAGCAGTAATAGGAATTGGTGTTGCCGTTATAACCGGTGTTGGTGGTATTCTTAATATCGTCACAAAGAAAATATCCACGTGCGCGGTTGATAAATTACACAAGTATACAATAAATTTACATACGGCGACGCTGGCATACACCAGATTAACTTTGTTGATATCATCAGGTCTCAACGATGCAATAAAATCAGATCAGAAATTTACAGAAATTATCTTGATTTTTCAATCAGGGACTTACCATGAGGCAATGTCACCGTCGTCGATTACAAAAAACGATAATAGACGACCGGTTTAAACAAATCGGGATTTAGAATCCTGATTTAAATAATAATCTTGTCATCGCAAGAATTACTACAACACCGTTGAGAACCATGATGATATCAGCAAGCTCAACCAATCCTGAGTTTAGCGTTAGCTTTCCAACTGCCATTTCAGCGAAAGAAATAGCACTAGCACAATTACGAGTGTATCACAGCTGGCCAAATAGTAGATCAAAATCATTCGGTGGGTTGCAAGCATATAATTCACTGGTATTTGCGTATAAAAATAAACCCGATGGAACACCAGATTGGCAAGTTGTGAGTATACCTACAGGCAGTTAACAAATCGAACAAATCAACGATGAATTCCAACGCAGAATCAAATCCATCACAGGAAAAGAATCCAAAATAGCTATCACTATTCACGAACCAACATTATTATCAGCTATAGAAATAAATTCTCTCGACTACGCCGTAGATATGTATCAATCATCAATCCGATATATATTAGGGTGGCCAGAAGTTCCACCGGTTTATCAAAGACCACCAGAGCCAAAACGTATCGACTTCTCCACGGGCAAACGAATATTTTTAAAGTATCCAGAATATCGAGAAAATGAACCGTGGTTGTATACAAGTGCATGGCTGGGTAGTGTACGATTTTATTTTACTTCGTCTGATGGTGAAAGGCTTCCTAGATTATCAAAAGGCATATATATTATTCGTGATGATGATAAAAAAAAAACCGATAATCGACGAAAAACTTTACAAATCATTTTCCGACGTAATTAACTCTGAACACTAACAAGTAAGTAACAAACTACGAAATTTATTTTCTAGCATAACACAATATTACAACGATGATACAATGCAACAGATTACTGAAACGATACATCTGAACCAGGTTGCATCAGATATCAAGTATATCAATAAGATTATCGTCGAAACAGTGATTGACACCGGTGATGATTTCGTCGATTTTTTCAGACCACCTACACAACAACACTTAAACAATTGTTTCTTGGACACTATAAAATAACCGATGCAGAATTACAAAGATTTGTATTACCCGGATTTAACGACGATGAACTAGAAAAAACAGTCAGTGATATCATCGATGAATATTTTCCAAAAATACTTCAACCATTGAGAAAAATATCCCCACCGGCGGGTATTCTCAAGCACAACAATGATCCATAGGGTGGAGGTCGTCATATATCACCAGGTGTCGTAAACATTACATCGACGATCGCAGTCAACCTTGTGTGTGATGCAATTGATGGAAGTTATCAGGGAGACCTTGAAAAATCTAATCAGGCACAGCATGGATACATTTTATATACATCTACCCCTCAAGCGCCCCCCCCCCCCCATATTTTACTGTATTAGAACCCGTTAATCCGGTTTATCTACGATGTCATAATATGCTATTATCACGGATACATTTCAAACGTACTGACCAAACCGGACACTTGCTTGATTTATGAGAAGAATCATTGGATATAAAAAAGTATGTGAGATCATAGATCTTCAAAATCAGTATTTCGTAAAATAATAAAATCTGTCAAATAATTAATTATTTATGCGGTATTATATATGTACCAAAACGTAAGAGTTTTGTATGCAACAAAGAGGTACTCGAAAGTGCCGTCAGAACAATCTTGACACTTCCACACACGGAAAAGTTTAGTGTTAATATACTTATTGATGAATACGGCGATGAAGAATTTTTGTTAAAGCAGGAACAGCTAAATCAACTGCAATGAGAACATATTATTACGACTGTATGTGATAGAGATCAGATTCTGAATTATGCACATTCTTGCACTGAATTTGATTCTGAATAAAGGAAAAATATTATTATCAAAATAAAAATAAATATTATTATCAGAATAAAAAATCTGATTCTGAATAAATATTATTATCAGAATAAAAATCTGAATAAAAATAAATACTTTTTACTATAGTCAGAAATGAATTATTACCCCAAAGACATCGTCATTGTCGAAGTCAAGGACAGAGTACTTTCACTTTGTTTAACTGTTACCACCAGTGACAGCTCTTTCCCTTTCGTTCCTGATAAATCACGATCAGACATAATCTTTTTTAACTGTTCTACGCGAGCACTCACAATCTTTTTGTTTCGTATTCGTGAGACAATTCTGTTCTAATTTTCTCAATTGCGCGTGGGAGTGGAACGAATTGTTCAACTTGTGTGTCATCGACGGTTGCCAAAGATTCTATCATCGACTGTTCCATCGATTTAATGAACCTGCAATCAGCTGGTAATGTATACCTATTTTCGAATTTTCATTGTTGTAATGATTCAAAATAACAAATAATTTTTTTTATACCGTCATGTTGTAATTTTTCTATTGCAGAAATAATAACATTAATATTTTCGTAATTCATTATATAATAAATATATGTTTAATATAAAAAATATGTCTGAATCAGAATAAAAATAAAAATATTTCTGAATCCGAATAAAAATAAAAATAAATATTTCTGAATCAGAACAAAATAAATTATTTTTGAATCAGAATAATAAAAATATTTTTTGAATCAACAAGAGCAAAACCAATAAACAGTAGCAATGATGAGTGGTTGCCATTCGACATGGTCCCTTCATTTGCCAGTAATTGCCTTTCCATGGGGTCCTTTCATTGATGCCTTTCTTATGGCTTGTATGGAGCACCCTTCATAAGGCTTTTTTCTTTCTGGCGACATTCTTTCTGAATGTCCTTGTGTGGGGTATACCCTTCAATGAGGATGAGAGCTCACATCACCGCTACTGTTTATTATTGGCGGTCCAGTTTCAATTTCATGCACACTACCCCTCAAGTCAAACTCCGGGAGAGCGCAAAAAAGCCGCCACCACGTTGTTCGACGTGGTGAGGGGGTGTACATGAATTCTAATTGAATTATTTATTATTATGAATTATTACCAGCATTGTCAGGGACGAAGTCAAAAGGTGGATTGGCGATATTCAAACCTTTTTCTTTGATATAGGAAACATTCCACTGACAGCTAATTACCACACATGGTTAAGTTGTTGAATATAGCAGTTACGATGACACAAAAAATAATCTCGGCAATCATATAATATTACTCAGTAACAAGCGGGGCAACTGCTTAATTACTCTACCAGAGAATGATTTGTTTGACGGAGTTATCTCCCTTCACAATTTTTGCGGTGTGTAATACTAAAATATTATTTTTTGTTTATATTTCTTTGAATACGCCGATTTGTATATTTTATCTGCGACATGTTGCACCGATTATGAGAAAATGTCAAAATATTTTCCAGCTGAATTCATTGATTGAAAACTTATATCTTCGCCAGTCTCCACGTTAACAGATTTAATAGCTCTCCTTGCAATCATTTTGTGTTTACCAGTTTCACCAAAATTCAATTTTGACATTGTGCAATAGCTCGTAAATTACATAAAGAATTATTTTTCGGATCTGAATTAATATGACCAATCACAAACCCGTCTTCGATTAGTCCATAAAAACACTCGTAAATAAATCTTAGAGAGAGATAACTTTTTTCCCGACACTGAATATGAGATAACCCTTATTATTAACAAAACCGACTGGGTTTTTTATTCGACAGTGCCTATTTACACCATCACCAGATGCTTCATAATTCTTGATAATGGGATGTGTTACAAATTTATTTTGCTCCATTTGTATAATAATATTATTTGTCTAAATAATTATCTCATTGTTGGAGTGAAAATCTGGCTAGATAGTCTTCGGCGCTTTTTATACCAGCAACGTTGTCTTTTTGTGCGTTAATTTTTTTATCATAATATCGTTTCAGCTCTTTGTTTTTTTACCTACACATTGCACACACAACTGCGTTTCTCCTCTAATACCTTTTCCACATCGTAAACACGGTTTTTGTTCTATATATATATATATATATATATATATATATATATATATATATATATATATATATATATATATATATATATATATATATATATATATATATATATATATATATATATATATATATATAGATATATATAAATAAAATTAAACTTCAGTTTAAATATATATTTGCCTTAATTATAATATGGAGGAAATATCCGCGATGAAACCCTCTAAAACCAGATTTGATCTTGACTGAATAACTCTCTAAATTGCCAAGGCAAGATCTGGATAAAACCTTCAATCGTATCCGTGAAGCCAAGAGAGAATTTCACAATGATGATGCAGCTCATGTGTGGTCAACATTCAGAATTATGCGCGACACCAAAAGTGTTGTCGATGCTACAATGAATGACCAACGAGCAGCGACGATTATTAATTATCTCTACAATCAAAGATATTTTTTTAGAATAAAGTTTACCGACGCGACAGACGACACATAGATTATCCGTGACAAGCGTGACCCTGTTCGATTACATCACACTGGAAATAGTGTCACGTTAAATAAAAATTCCAAACCAGGAATGCTGACTGGTATTGACAAACAATATTATGAACGAGCATATTCTGTAACTGCAGTTGTTTATGCGATATATCTGCTGAATGATAAACCTAACGTCGATGATCTCAAACCGATGAAACTGTCAAAGCTGATTTGTGTAGCTAAGCGAGTTACAAAACGCTTCACAAACACGAAAAGCGGGAATAAATTAACGGACAAGCAACGTACAATAATAAATGAATGGGCAGAAACAGTTAACGATACCGGAGCGTCTATTAAAGATGTTGCTGAACTGGAAAAAAATTAAGATTTCCGATAAGGGTGAAAACAATAATCAGCGAGATTTTATACGAATCAAAATATAAATCGAAGGGAACTTCGACAGAGATCATTGATCATAACGCGCACGCGTGGGCTAACGACGTAACAATATTTCCACAAAATTGAACTGTTTAATTTTATAACGGTGATATTTTTGATTTTATCAGAAACATCAGTAAGATTGACCCTGTGTCTTTATGGTTATTTCAAAGTTCCGAATGGGGAAATTATGATCAGTTTGTACGACTTAATGGTGATATTTATCGTACAGAGTCCCTCCACTGGCAGATGAAATATCTTGCGCAACCCTACACTAACGATGATAAACAATTACTGAATAATTGTTTTACCGTTCCTTCAGTTTCTGCTCACTTTGCTCAGGAGAAAAATTCATGGTCGCCAACAAGATCGGAATTTCTTGTCGATGTCCAACACAGTTGTGTCGAATACGGACATGGTGGATTATGGAATACTAAATACGATTGTAGCGACGTTGATATGGTTGCATATTATCCTGGACGTTTCCTTGGAATAGGAGAGTGTTCTGCATATTTTAAGAGATTTGGACATCCAACACACGAGATGACCAGAGTTGTGATAAATGGACCCTTACCAGAGTTAGATCTTTCTGGATTTGCATGTATTGAATCGTTTTCGTTCACGGAAAATCTCCATCCCATTGTTTATATTTGCTTTGGTCGACATTTTTCTGAAAAATGTTGGACTCCAATAGTATTATTATGATATATCCTCGATGCTGGAATTTTAGTACCGTTAACTATAAGTGAATCGATATATCGTATCGTCCACAGAAACAAGTCTGGGTTCCAACAACCCCTGACGATGTTAGGAACGGAGTTGTCCTTGAGAGATCTATTCTTGACAACGAAGTTGTTAAGCGTAATCACGATGAAATTGAATATGAAAATAAACTTGCAAAGGATCTCGACAAAACAATAATCGGTAAATTTACTTCAGGGTAGTTCATGTGATCATAAACGACATTGTACAAGATTAATCATCGACGATGTCGAACTCGATTTAATAATTACTGATACAACAGAGAAAGGCATATTCATAAGTCGGAATAATGCTTACTTGTCAGACAAAACTAAATTAGGTACAATTGTGAGTTATGATGATTTTGACTCACCGCAGTTTACTGATTTAATATCTTCGATGTTAGCATATGTTTCGATAAATTTATTGTCGATGATAATCAGATTTCCTGATACCGCAGTTAGAGTTGCCACAGATTCATTTTATATAAATAAAAAAAAATGCGAATTTGTTTAAGCAATTACATATCGGAGATGATGCATCATGGGGCGAATGGAGAATAAAACGGCTCGGGTATTTTCTTGAGGCAGGCACAAAAACACCGATGTTATATATGTTACTCAGCAATATCCACAAATACCTAAACTGATTAGAGATAACTGTAATCTTTTAGTTGTGTTTCATGGAGTCGATACACATACTCTGAGAAACATTCATCAGACCTGGTGTTCAGGGGACATGGATATGATTAAGTTCCAAAGTTTCTTTTCACGTGAGCAAGCGATTCCTCATGGATTTATCACGATAAATTTACATGATCCTCGGTCGCGATATCGTATAGGTCTCGATAAAATATTTGTTTGACACTTACAGCAGCAGAGAGGGTGACGAACAACCATAAGTGTCCGACGTGTAAACGAACATGCATACTAAAACGTCAAAAAAGTAATAACAAGTGAGCTAACCCAATTAGATAAGTCTCAGTCGGTTAGAGGCTTCGGTTTGGGGTTATTGACGTTTGTATTTTCGTTTTTGCAGGAAGCTTTATTTTCGGGAACGGACCCTTCTAAAAAGTGGTCTGTTCACACTCTCTGCTGCTCTTGTTCAAGGATTTTTGCAGAATGTCTC
>JAECUM010034224.1:0-13398 GCA_016617855.1 Megalonaias nervosa
TGCTAAATTCTGACTTTACTGACAAATATTACGTGGTGTAAGAGTTGATTTTAACTTTTCTATCCATACATTTACAAAGGTGGGGATATTCATAAAAATAAACGTGTATTTACTGTGAAGGAAACTCTGCAAATTTCAGTGGCTAATATATTACTGAGTGACATATTCCTCCACAGCATTAGAAGGAAACGAAACAAAAATAAACTCTTATTTGACCGGTGTGGGGCGATTTTTCTCTACGATTTGTGAAAGTTTATTTAATTAATTTAAACTGTCATGCCTTGTGCCGCTTTTGACACGATAATCCATTTGGAAGTATAAGTATAAATATAGATTCAAATAGGTTACATATATAGCAACTCAATGTCGTGATCAAATTGTTACTGCATTATGTTGAAGAATGACCTGATATCATTTTATGGATATTTTTCATCTGCTGCGTGACCATTTCTATATACTTTTACCGTTTAGGTCTGAAATTGATGTCAAAATCAAGCCCGATGTTGTAAATTATAAAAAGCAGATTAATTAGATAAATGATATTAATTATTAATTATTAATTTGCGGTATCTAACTACATACCTCTATTCCACGCAATTAAATCAGAACTCCTGCGTTTGACTACAAACTAATCCAACATTAAATATTAATAAATTGAAACATTGAAATAATTAAAGAATCTAAAAAATAGGAAATATATTTATAGGATCAAATCAAACAATTTGTTTTTATAAATCCTGGCCGACACTAAAAAACGTGTCAACATTAAAAGGAAAGCAATAAATGAAATTATGCAGACTATATACCTCAATGTTAAGTTTATGATGTTTATGACAAAGGGAGCTGATTAGAGATGCATGCGGCGTACATTAAATAACTTCCATTTACGTTCAATGTTTAAACTGCAGGTAGATTACAAAATAAAGTCAAAAAGGATTAATTAAAGAATTGCAAGTTCTTTTTTCCATTTTTTTTCTGAATTAAGGAAGGTCGAGGTCATTATTACCGTTTTTCTTGGAGGTAATAGTCAAACTTTTTTTAAAGAAAAATCATAAATTACATAACGTAGATGCATATTTTGTGGTTATAGTAGAGCCTTTTTGCCGGATTGGTAATTAATCCATTATCATTTCCTCCTTAGGGAACTTACTAGCAACATATAGAAGTTATACAGATTCAAGAATGACAAATCATCTAACATTGCATACATAAACAAACTCATGCAAAGATAAACTAGAAAGCTATTTTTTAGTTTTAATTGATTAGATCCAGCATGCCATACATGAATCATCCAATAAGAAACGGTTCCTTACATGTGGCTGCCGCTATACGCAAGGGGTCTATGATGCCTTTACAAAGACTGAGCTTTCTAGGCTGCAAACGTTTCTTTAATAATAGCAAGTTGCAAGCTCATTTATACATAATAGGGATCTTCCGAAGCAAATTCATTTTCCGAGATAAATTAAAATCGATAATCACGTTAAAGAAACATCGATAGTTTTCGAGCTGATCGAAATTATCGCCGCAATAAAATGAAGCAGAATGACAACTTCTTCCTGTTTCAGCAACTACCATGCATCATAAATCTCCAGTAATATTAGCAATCCACCAACATCTGATCAAACACGCAGACATCGCATCCTTTCTACCAGCCACAATTCGTCCCAGCACGAAGACAAAGAAACCTGCCACTTCCGCACTAAAGAGAGCCCAAAACATCATGTCAGTGTATTCTACTGCTCATATCTGCAATATGATGATGTAACGACAGCTGAGAATCATAATCAAGGATGTTTACCTCTATTTACCAGCATCCGCACAAAGAACAGTCATAATGCTATGTGTCAATCCTGAAATTGCTTCTTAAACAGAAATTGGTACGCTGAATCAGAAAGACATTTTGTGACTGAACCAAGAAGCCTTATACCATATAACACAGTTCTAGTCATATCAAATAGATAAAAAGTAATAATAAAGGCTGTCGTATACACCATCTTCCAAAGCACAAACAATATAGTTCTTTAGATGATATGGCTTTAGTCATCTATCAGCTTGTGCACAGTCATTATAGATTTCGATTTCGTCATTACCTGCGTTGAAAAGGGGATCCACTTACAAAACATCAAATCCATTCATAGACATAGCAGGCATTTGTTTAGTAACACATCCCCTAAGGATCTGTTACTTTTAACATTGCAGTTGCAAGTTTCTAGCTGTGTTTTGGTTCGGCATACTGCAAATCTTTCTTGACATGTGTTAATATGCATCCTATGATATAAGCTGGTCTCTATCATATGTTGATACTTTTTATACCCTTTTATTATCACAGTAACCAGGATGATCCTGGCTTGTGAATGGCCTGCGTTTCACACCTGTTAGGATGTCTTTTTAGAATTTTTGGTTTGCGGTAGGCTATTACTGGTTTCTTCGGAATGATTAACTTTAGTGTGTCACAAGATGCCATGATGGGCCATCGTTACTGGACGATTTTACGTACTTTGTGGTTGACTGGCTAGTTAAAAAAGGGGTGGCACTGTTTTCAGCTTGTTGCCTTTACTTTTGAAATGGCCAGCTACTATGTACTCGAAGTGCGAGTTTAGTTGGATATAAACAGTGCCAGCAGAATTGTAGTTAGATATTCATAATATGGTCAAGGTGCTACTTCATTTACACACACCCTACTTCAAGCTCGATGGAGAGTCATGGCTTGCAGACCGTGTGGCCTCAGTTCTGAAAAGAACATTGCCATCTACTGTGTGACTAGATACTCATGTCACTCCGTGGCTTTATAATCCATGTCGTTCTAAAGTCGTATGCAATATAGTCGAGTCTTCCGAGCTTTATGTTATAAGGCGAACTTGCCGAATATTCACTTCTTTTGATTCTTCATTGACACTAAGCATATTGCTTGTTTATCCATACATCTCATATATATGAATACAAAAAAGGTATGGTGTACTATTTGGTTAGCTTGTTTTCTTTCCTTTAAAGTAGCTTCTCCAAAGAAAATATTTCAAAATTGCTTTAGCTAACGTGATAGTAAATCCTAGATTCTAATAATATTTATATAGACGAAAGTACGCTTTTATCCACATTTTCGATATTAAAATCTTACACGCAATTCACGCTGTAAAATTATTTATTGTTTGTACCTCTTTTGTCTCTTGTTATATCGTGTAACATTATATGACCAATACATTGAAATGTTCAATCCGTTGTAATGTTCAATCCTTTGTAATGCTCAATCCATTGTAATGTTAAGTCCATAGTAATGTTAAATACATTTCAATGTTCAACCTATTGGAATGTTGAATCCTTTGTGGTCAATATATACATACTGAATAGATTTTGATTTATAAAATGATGACAAAACGCAAGTTTGTGACAGGTCTTCTATTTTGCCGAAAAATAGGGAATCTTTCAAACAGTTCTATGCTACATGTCTCTTGTTCTCCCTTTTCTCTCAGTTTTGTGCAAAGAAAACCGGAAACAGTTACAACATTCCCGCAAACGTTTGAATTACATATCGGACAAAATAGAGCATTCCCCATTGCGTATACATCCACATTATTGGCTAAGTGTTAAACACACACGCTAAGCACCACCTAAACCTGTATCAACTCAGATTATGCCATTTTGTCTTGGACATTCCAACAGAATAATTTTTCAGATAAAGATATCGTGATGATTTTAGTACGGTAGGTCAGAATTTGATAAAGTTCACTGATATCTTCCTGGTTCTACCTGGAGTAATTCCTGGTTATTCCTCCACCAGATATACTGGCAGTCATGTTTGCCCTATTGTCCTCTGACAAATAACCACAAAACCAAATGAAACCAACATATTCTGACGAATTACAACCCTTACCACTCTGTTTTTGTCTACGCTGTATCATTGTATTAAAATATTCTCCACGCTTCAGCACAGATTACGTACTGTACTTTATTCAACTGAATAATGAAGTGGATGTAATGGTGGCAGAAGTAAGCTCTTCTCTCAGGAATGACAACCCTATTTTCATATACTCTGTGCAAACGAAAAGGGATATGAGAGATAACAAAACAAGTATGTACCAGACTAGTTTCCTTAAAACAAAATAGAATAATTACAAGCTGTGAATTTGCACTTGAAAGTAAAGTTGCGTGAGGTCCTCAACATGTTAACTGTATAAAATACCAAGGCATTCTGTAGGTGTCATACAATTGACAAATTGTTGAATATACTACAGCCAACATTTCATTAATTTAAAACTGCAGTATTTTCCACCGAGGTTTGCCTTTTTAGTAATCAATATTGCCCTTCGATAACAGACATTTATTAGGGAATAATCTCCAGATAAAAGTGTCTCGGATGATGGAATAATTGTTTAATCTGAGAGAAGATTTTACGGATTCACAGAAATACATTCTAAACGTGTGTAGAGATTTGAACCAGGATCGCTAATTGGAAAAATAAATGAAACCATTTGCCATTGTCGTAAGAAATATGTTGCCGGGCATCAAAATGAACTATTAAGCCCAGACGCCGATCAATTGTTTTAAAAAATCGTCCCAGTTAAGCTACGAGGACCCTAAGAAACACAACATGCTCCTAAAGAAGTTGGCGTAAGAAAAAGCCATTTGTATCAAGTTTGGGAAGAAATTAGACGCCGTAGAAGAGACATATGGGCTAAATTTTTTTCAGATTTAGCGACAAAAATTGGTAATGTAAAAGAACATACTGAACATAGACATACGTCACCGATGTCCGACCTACTTTCCACTTATCCACTTAGATTATCCCTGATGTATCCCATTAATCCTACAAATGTTACTTTAGTATTACACCTATATAGTTAATATACAATTATGTCAGCGTTCACTTTTACTTAAGTGATAAAAATACAATTCTTCCGATTCGTATATCATTTGATTGATTGATTGATTGATTGAATTTTTTACTGCGCACCAGCACTATGAGGCTGTTTAGCGCCATGCAAAAGGTTCTATCCTTCATTATTTAAAAGTGGTAAAAGATTACGTATCGACCAGCGATACGAAACCAAACAGTTGAAGGTAAAACGATAAAATGGTAACGGTGATAAATAAAGTTTCCCGATCAACGGGGAGTGCAAATGATGTATGACAACGAAAACATATGAAAGGTAATTAAAATCTAACGACGGTATATATAGCACATAAAACTGTTCAAGGTGATAGCATACAAGCTATAGCTTATGATAAATGTTTACTTCCTTCAGGAAGTCTATAATATATGAAACGCTAACTGTATCAAAGAGCTTCCTAATGTCATGCACATTGTAATAATGATTACGCGTAGGTTGGAGGTCGAAACACTCCAACATAAAGTGCTTAACAGTGAATGGTTCATTGCAAGATATGCACTCTGGTGGGTCTTCTCCTTTTAGTATATAGGAGTGGGTTAAATAAGTATGGCCGATTCGAATTCTTGCAATGACTACCTCCTCCCTACGGACGGCTCTGTAGGAAGGAGTCCATTCTCCTAGGGTTGGCTTGATGGCATGAAGTTTGTTATTCACAGCATCATTCCATGATGCCTGCCATTTCTGACGTAAACAGTCTTTGATACTACGTTTAAAATCAGTATACGGTGTATTAAAATCAGATGGTTCTAGTGATAGGGCCATTTTAGCAGCGCAGTCTGCTTTGTCATTACCTTTAATTCCAATATGGCTGGGTAACCAACAGTATACTATATTGTGGGAGGTACTCAGCTCAGTATGTTTAAGGAGAACATTAGCTAATAATGGATTCTCCAGTTTGCTATTATGTAGTGACTGAAGTACTGATAGTGAATCGGAGAAGATGATGCTATTTAAAATACGCTTGCTTTCAATATATTGCAATGCAAGGTCTATTGCTCTGATTTCGGCTGAAAAAATGGATGTACCATTTGGCAAGCGAACTTTTGTTGTGTGTTTTCCACTAACGAAGGCTGCAGCAGCCTTTTCCTCATCTTTTGATCCATCAGTATATATTCTTGTATAATTTTCAACTTGGGCGATTAGTTCATGGTAAGAGTTGCGGAAGATGGAAGGGTTTGTCTCCGATTTTTTTCCATCGTGTAACGTGAAAAGTAATTTTGGTTGTTGAAGTAGCCAGGGAGGTGTTTCGGAGACGGTCGTTTTCTGAATTTTTGAAAGTTCAATTTTGGTACTGTCAAGGGATGGTAATATTTTAATGCCAAAGGTAGGTGTGACGTTTGGTTTATTGTCATATAAGGTTTTATATTTGGGTTTAAAAAAACAGCCGAAAAAGCAGGGTTCAGAGGGTTTGAGCTTAATTTGAGAGCATACTGTGCGAAAAGCATTTCTCTACGTTGTGGTAAAGGTGGTTCGTTCGCTTCAACGAGTAGGCTTTCACACGGGGATGTCTTAAATGCTCCCAGGGCAAGTCTTATTCCCTGATGATGAATTGGGTCTAGCATCTTCAAATAGGACTTCCTAGCTGAACCATAGACAACGCAACCATAGTCTAGTTTCGAGTGAATGAATGTTCTGTATAAACTGAGTATGACTTTCCTATCAGCACCCCAGTCAGTGTGCGCTATTACTTTAAGTAAATCTAGAGACTTCAAGCATTTAGCTTTCAAATTCTTCAGGTGTGGAATAAAGGTCAGTTTTCTGTCGAAGATAATACCTAAGAATTTTGCTTCCTCAACAACTGGAATAGGTGTTCCGTCCAGCGTGAGTTTAGGTCCATCATGATGTCTTCGTAACTGACAGAAATGCATACATACAGTTTTTGATTTCGAGAATTAGAAACCGTTAGTATTGGCCCAATTTTGAATCTTGTTGATATTTTGCTGTAATTGTCTTTCAATTGTATGCATGTGCTTGGATCGGTAACACGTATATAATTTGTGTAGCCTTTGAAAATCACGATTTTAATTTTCACATATACACCTTTGTTACATGATAGTGAATATAATATTTTTGACTGCACAGTGTTGATAACTTCATTTAAAGAACGTTTACACACTGCGAGAATAAACTCTGTTGAGTTTTTCTTTTCAATGAAAACACCAAGGACTTGCTGACTTTGTCTTTCGTTAACTGGTGACCCGATATTTATATGATTAATTTCTATTTACCTTTGATAATCATTCATCGTTTAGCTGATTGTTACCATTTTGTTTCGCAGTACTGTTTTTATCACAGCATTATGGTTGTTAGATATGTTTTACGAAGCATAAAAATAATTAGATCTTTGTTTATGATTATTAAGCTGAAATGTAAGACCTAACCCTATAGCATTTCAAAAGAATATATTTTCTAGGCTCTAGTCCTCTCCAAGATTACTATGGATGCTTTATACTTGCTACTGTGCAGTATGACCAATATCAGCCATCTCTAGCATGCAGTGTGAATGTGTACTTCTACGCCTTTCTCTGAAGTGAACGAAGCCATATTCGATACTATAATCAAAGTTGTGTAATATCCGGAAGACGACTAGATTCTGTGTCAGAACCTTTGAGTACTATAAACATTTGTATAGGCCACTACAGACTCTTGCTATGCGTCAATTTCAGCAAGCAAGTCAGATTAAACGAGGCTAATACCACATGAAGGCAATAGAGGATGCTTTAGTTTGGAAGTAGATATTATTAAATATTTCACGAGCGAATTAGAAACGTTGAATTATCATGAATGGTAAGCAAATGTATACAGTTCACCAGTGAAATGTGCCCTTATATCTGGTCAAAACATGTATTTTCTTTTTATTAAATATTTTGTAAAGAAAAATGCGTTCAGTTTGTATGGATGTGTTTCTCCATTACATTTAAATGCAATTAATGGCTGCATTTCTACATCAATTAAAAACAAGTTCAGAAATTTTACAATAATGTTTAGACAGTGAATTTGTACAAATTCCGATTGAACATATAATTCTTCAAATTGTGTATTTTCTACGATTATTGAAAACTTCAGAAGAAAGGAAGAGATTTTAATTTCGTTAACACGTGTCTTGCGCGGATTGATACAGTAAATATTGTTGGGATGGGGGTTTATAGCAACATGACACACTCCAAAAGGTTCCAACACGTAACATTATTGAACAACATATTTTAAGGATTGTGAGTTTACTTCTAGGGATAGTGGTTCCTGCTTTTGTTCAGTTTGGATCTAAGACCTGCCATTTGTATGTTGGCAGTCTATCAGCTCATTTCGGTACGAGGCCTTGCACACTCATCTCAACTGTCACTTAATTTCGACGTGGGATGTACACTTAATAATGGCTCATTTCTGAATCGTTTTCAGACATTATTATGCTTATGTGCACAGTTACAATCGCCACTTAAACAGTTTTATTACTATATGTGATCAAGCATTTTTCTAAAACATGTGTACCATTTGCCTTTCAGAGCAAGAGGTGTAACAAATATAAATTACCGTGACACAGAATGTATAGCAAGAGGTCGAATAAGTTGCTGATACATGTGGAAAAATAATAACAAGATAAATTAATAACAGAAACCTACATTTTTTAGTTTGGGAATCATTATTATACATTTCGGATGGCGCCTTTACATTGCTTACATAAATGTACAGCCATGAGTTTACAGTATGTCCCCCATTTAAGATCTATTAATTCTAGTGGGGACAGAAAAACGAAATATAAACGGAACAGAAAAAGACAAAATAAAATAGGCCACATATGGAGATACAGGTCTAAGGAACACAGATAAGGGCATATATACTTCCGAAATGGAAAAAAGACTGGTTGGTTGGTTAGTTGAATTTTTACGGCGCACCAGCACTATGAGGCTATTTAGCGCCATACAAAAGGTTATATCTTTCATCATTTAAAAGTGGTAAAAGGTTTCGTATCGACCAGCGATACGAAACCAAACAGTTGAAGGTAAAAAGATAAAATGGTAACGGTTATAAATAAATAAAGTTTCCCGATCAACGGGGAGTGCAAATGATGTATGACAACGAAAACAGATGAAAGGTAATTAAAATCTAACGACGGTATATATAGCACATAAAACTGTTCAAGGTGATAGCATACACGCTATAGCTTATGATAAATATTTACTTCCTTCAGGAAGTCTATAATATATGAAACGCTAACTGTATCAAAGAGCTCCCTAATGTCATGCACATTGTAATAATGATTACGCGTAGGTTGGAGGTCGAAACACTCCAACATAAAGTGCTTAACGGTGAATGGTTCATTGCAAGCTACGCACTCTGGTGGGTCTTCTCCTTTTAGTATGTAGGAGTGGGTTAAATAAGTATGACCAATTCGAATTCTTGCAATGACTACCTCCTCTCTACGGACGGCTCTGTAGGAAGGAGTCCATTCTCCTAGGGTTGGCTTGATGGCATGAAGTTTGTTATTCACGGCATCATTCCATGATGTCTGCCATTTCTGACGTAAACAGTCTTTGATACTACGTTTAAAATCAGTATACGGTATACTAAAATCAGATGGTTCTAGTGATAGGGCCATTTTAGCAGCGCAGTCTGCTTTGTCATTACCTTTAATTCCAATATGGCTGGGTAACCAACAGTATACTATATTGTGGGAGGTACTCAGCTCAGTATGTTTAAGGAGAACATTAGCTAATAATGGATTCTCCAGTTTTCCATTATGTAGTGACTGAAGTACTGATAGTGAATCGGAGAAGATGATGCTATTTAAAATACGCTTGCTTTCAATATATTGCAATGCAAGGTCTATTGCTCTGATTTCAGCTGAAAAAATGGATGTACCATTTGGCAAGCGAACTTTTGTTGTGTGTTTTCCACCAACGAAGGCTGCAGCAGCCTTTTCCTGATCTTTTGATCCATCAGTATATATTCTTGTATAATTTTCAAATTGGGCGATTAGTTCATGGTAAGAGTTGTGGAAGATGGAAGGGTTTGTCTCCGATATTTTTCCATCGTGTAACGTGAAAGGTACATTTGGTTGTTGAAGTAGCCAGGGAGGTGTTTCGGAGACGGTCGTTTTCTGAATTTTTGAAAGATCAATTTTGGTACTGTCAAGGGATGGTAATATTCTAATGCCAAAGGTAGGTGTGACGTTTGGTTTATTGTCATATAAGGTTTTATATTTGGGTTCAAAAACAGCCGAAAAAGCAGGGTTCAGAGGGTTTGAGCTTAATTTGAGAGCATACTGTGGGGAAAGTATTTCTCTACGTTGTGATAAAGGTGGTTCGTTCGCTTCAACGAGTAGGCTTTCACCCGGGGATGTCTTAAATGCTCCCAAGGCAAGTCTTATTCCCTGATGATGAATTGGGTCTAGTATCTTCAAATAGGACTTCCTGGCTGAACCATAGACAACGCAACCATAGTCTAGTTTCGAGCGAATAAATGTTCTGTATAAACTGAGTATGACTTTCCTATCAGCACCCCAGTCAGTGTGCGCTACTACTTTAAGTACATCTAGAGATTTCAAGCATTTAGCTTTCAAATTCTTCAGGTGTGGAATAAAAGTCAGTTTTCTGTCGAAGACAATACCTAAAAATTTTGCTTCCTCAACAACTGGAATAGGTGTTCCGTCCAGCGTGAGTTTAGGTCCATCGTGATGTCTTCGTAACTGACAGAAATGCACACATACAGTTTTTGATTTCGAGAATTTGAAACCGTTAGTATTGGCCCAATTTTGAATCTTGTTGATATTTTGCTGCAATTGTCTTTCAATTGTATGCATGTGCTTGGATCGGTAACATATTAAAAAGTCATCAACATATAGAGAGCAATCCACACCTGGATTCAGACACTTGGTGATGCTATTAATTTTTATGTTGAAAAGCGTCACGGATAAAATACTGCCCTGGGGCACACCCATCTCTTGATCGTGCATATCAGAGAGGGTGGAGCCAACTCGTACCTTCAATTCCCTGTCTGAGATTAAGTTTGATATGAACGAGGGCAGTCGGCCTTTTAGACCCAGATCGTGCAGGTCATTTAGTATTCCGTACTTCCATGTTGTGTCATAGGCCTTTTCCAAATCAAAGAAAACCGCTACTAAGTGTTCTTTCTTGATGAATGCGTCGCGAATAAATGTTTCCAGTCGAACCAGATGATCATTCGTACTACGACCATAACGAAAGCCAATTTGGAAAGGAGATATTAAACTGTTGGTTTCCAAATACCATACAAGCCGAGAATTGATCATTCGCTCCATTGTTTTGCATACGCAGCTAGTTAATGATATAGGTCTATAGTTGGTAGGATCTGCGCTATCTTTGCCTGGTTTGGGAATTGGTATTACTATTGCTTCTTTCCAAATTTTTGGTACATTACCAGTAATCCATAAATCATTGACGATTTCCAGAAGAATTGTTAAGGATGGTTCTGGAAGGTGTTTCAAAAACTGGTAATGTATATCGTCAGGCCCAGCGGATGTATCATGCGCCTTATTCAAAGATTCCATAAGCTCCGACAATGAAAACGGTTGGTTATAACTTTCTGAGTTATTCGATGTGAATTTCAACCGTGTTTTTTCTTTTTGAGCTTTTAGTCTTCGGAAAGCTTCTGAATAATTAGACGATGAGGAATTTTTGGAGAAACAGTCAGCAAGTACTTTAGCTATTTCATGTTTGGTATTGAAATTGTTGTTATTTAGCCTCACATGTCGGAATGAATTGTATTTTCCCTTTCCATTTATTTTGCGGATCGTATCCCAAACTTTCTTTATTGAGGAACGAGAGTTTAAAGTTGAAACATATTTTTTCCATGATGCTCGTTTACTTTCTTTAATTATGCGGCGAGCTTTGGCCCGAACAATACGGTACTGAGTTAAGCTTTCGGGCGTTGGACGATTATTAAATTTTTTCAGTGCTTCTCGGCGTTGTCTAATGGCTTCTTTACATTCTTTAGTGAACCACGGTTTTTGGGTTCTTTTACAATTCGGCGAGGACTTAGGAATGGATTCTTCTGCAATCTCAATTAAGACGGATGTAAATTGTCGAATAGGATCAATATCGTTTAGGACGGTATTCCTGTTAATTCTAGCTGTACAAAGTGTTTCAAACTTGCCCCAGTCAGCTTTCTTTAAATTCCTCTGTGGAATCGTGTCATCAATTGTAACGTTGGTGTTCTTAAGAGAGACTGGAAAGTGATCACTGCTGTGAAGGTCATCAGCGACCTTCCAATTATAATCCAAAAGTAGTGAAGGAGAACAAATTGTCAAGTCGATACAAGTGTATGTACCAGTTCCTGGGTGCAAGTACGTCGGAGATTTGGTATTAAATAGACACAAGTCGTGTCTAGTAATAAAATCTTCAACTTTTTTGCCCCTGTCGCTTATGTAATTTGATCCCCATAGAATATTATGGGCATTAAAATCACCGAGAAAAACAAATGGTGCAGGAAGTTGTTGAACAAGCGTGTCTAATTCGTTTGGTAATAAGTTGGTGTTTGGTGGTATGTAAATAGAACAAAATGTAATCACTCGATGTAGAGTGACACTCACAGCAATGGCTTGCAAATTTGTGTTTAAAGGAATGACGCTATGTGGGGCTCTACTGTTCACAACAATAGAAACCCCTCCCGAGGCCCTGTCAACGTTCTGTAAGTAGGTGTTAAACAGGGAGTAGTTTTTAAGTGTGATGTTGTCCGTATCTTTTAAAAAGGTTTCCTGAAGGCATAGTATTGCAGGATCATATTCGTTTGAAAGCAGGAGAATATCATTGTAATTGGCTTTAAGTCCTCGACAATTCCATTGTATGATCGTGTTCTTCATTATAAGTTTAGATTGGAGATTTTGGAGCTAGGTTAGACTTTTCGCGGAGAGAATCTATATGGTTATTTCTACGGAGGAAGTACGGGGATGATTTTTTTTTTTTTTTTTGAGCTACTTTGAGAACATGGAGCAGTATCTTCTGCATCCATGCTCTCAATGTCCCCAAACCTGTTATAGAGTTTGATGGGGTCTTCTGACCCCTTTTGCTGCCTATTTCCTTGTGATCTGTTTTTGTTCTTAGGTGATTTCGGTTGTTGAGTATTATTGAATGTTGTTTGGGTAGATGCCGTGGTTTTTTGTGCTTGCTAATGGGGGGTGTTAGTGCTTGATGTTGACTCGGGTGCATCTGTCTGCGTTTGAGCGTCCTTCGTTGCCTTGGGATTGTTCTTCACTACAGTGGAGAAGGATGGGCCAGGAAGAGATGTTTTTGCCTGTACAAGCTTTCTGGCCTCTGGATAGGAAATGTTGGATGTGTATTTAACCCTCTGTATTTCCTTCTCCTGTTTCCAGGTATCACAATCCTTGGACTTGGCGTGGTGCTCCTTTCCACAGTTGACACAATGCGGAGTGGCTCTACACTCAGATTCCTGGTGAGAGTGATCTCCGCATCGGCCACATATTTGGCTTCTTGAGCAGCGGTCTTCATGATGACCATATTTCTGAAACTTATAACATCGA